>JABFPB010007395.1:0-11057 GCA_022817645.1 Ceratoteleas bidentatus | reverse complement strand
ACTACGTGGACACGAAATAACTACGTGGACACGTGTTCAGGTTGATTCGGCGCCACATCGATTCTGCTTTATGGGCACTTGACAACGACGTGTGGCTACGTGTGTCCGACCGGAGACCTTCTCGAGGTGTGCCTGACTACGACTGACACCCGGCGGATATCTCACCTCCACCCGAAATCCTGTGGCGGTAGGTTCGGGGGCAATCCTTCCAAATCCCAATCTTTCCTATCACAAAAATCCTTTGTTTCCCTTTCCTTCCCCATCTCCCTTCCATCTTGCTTTCCGACTTTTCCGTCGCGGCATGTGGTCACACATTAAGTTTAATATTGAATTCTGCTGATGGCCATATGGAATGAAACTCCGGCGCCAACAAAAAGATAAAGAAGAAAGACATCATGCATTTTCCGCGCCATATGCCATTCGGCCCATGTAAATTCTGATTCACGGACCCATCCCGCTGTGACGTCCGTGCGACGTCCTGTCGACCAGAATGAAAGGGAAAAAGTGGGTCGCATGTGACGCCTTTGTGACTCGCTTGTGACCCGCATGCGACTCGCTGGCGACGCCGCCTCGACGTCACTACGACAAACGTGATTGACTGGGTATGATAAATGGACCAGAAACTTCACAGTAATAACATGAAATAATATAAAATTTCATATACATTCATACTCAATCGGATGCAATTGGGAAGGCATTCCAAACTGTACTCATTGTGTATGAATGTATATGAAATTTCAGTTATTCATATACTAGGGGGCTCCGCTCTCTCCGCCGCCTGCGCGCTTCGCGCGCCTCCGCCCATTAAGGGTTTGGAAGATTCACCCTAAAATTCCCCATAAAGTACTCCAAATACGAGTCCCATAAGATTACCCATAAGCCATGTCATAATATTCACCATAGGATATTCCATACCATATCTCTTCAGATTCGTCATAAAATTCCCCATAAAATCCATATACAGATCCCATAAGATTACCCATAAGGCATTTCATAAGACATCCCATAAGATATTCCATAACAAACCCCCTAAGATTCGTCCAAAAATTCCCCGTGAAATTCTCCACATACCGATCCCATAAGATTTACCCATAAGACATTCCATAGGACATCCAATAAGATCTTCCATAACAAACCTCTTAAAACTCTCCCTAAAATTCCCCATAAAATTCTCCACATACATATCATAATTACCCATAAGACATTCCATAAGACATCCCATAAGATATTCAGTAAAAACCCCTTAAAATTCCTCAAAAAATTATCTGCAAATTGATCCCATAAAATTACTTATAAAACGCCATAAAACATCCCATAAAACAGCCCATAAGATGCACCATACCATATCCAATAAGATTCTACATAAGATCTTTCATTGCACAACCCATAAGATACACCATAAGATACTCCATAAAACATCCTGTAGATTTATCATAAGATATAATAATTCCATATCAAATACTTTAAAATGCCCCCTAAACTTCCCCATAAAATTCTCCACATACGGATCCCATAAGATTACCCATAAGACATCCCATAAGATATTCCACAAACCCCTTAAGATTCCCTCTAAAATTCCCAATTGGGGGCAATAGCAAATCATCTAAATGAAATGAAAATAGACTAAAAATGAACTAAAACTAATATTTCAGTTCAATTTTAGAGTCTTTTAACCTGCCCTTGACCTCTATTTGTAGTTTCAAATAGCTTTGAAAAATTGAAAAAAATGTTTTAAAAAATCATTTAAATGATATCTGAAAATAAACTAAAACTAATATTTTACTTTATTTTTAGAGCCGTTTAATCTTTCTTTTTTGAGAATGAAATGGGTAAAATGTTACCTGGAACAAGTAAACAAAACCAATAGTCTATTTACATGCAAAAATCGTACTATAAATCTTGTAATATAATTGTGTAGGTCGAAGTTAAAAAAGGCAGCGGCGTTTTTATTAAGAAAGAAGACCATGTTCTCCTTCGTCGTTTTCAAGATAACCCGAAGGCGATGACTAGGCATCTGTTGGCGATACTAGTAGACAAGGAAATTTTGAAGAAAAGTACGGCCAAAGGGTCGAAGGACAAAACGAAAAAGGCCATTGATGCGAACATTTTAGAATGCATTTATTGTGAGTATATGAAAACTGTATATTTACTGTATATTTACGATAAGTACATTTACTGCGAGTATACGACATGAAATATTTAGAATTATATAATATTTAGTATTATTTTTTTTTATATTTCAGTCAACTTCCACGTAAAATTGTATGGATTTATTTTTTCAGATTACATAAATAAATATACAGGAGGCCTGAAAAATGCAGAAATAAACAGAACCATAACATTACACTGCACTGAACTTGCTAAGCCAACAAAGCAAAGAAAGGAAGTAACGGGACAGCTGGAGAAAGAAAAAGAAAAAAGAAAACAAAAACAGCTCCAAAAAAATAAAAAAGAAAGCAGAAAAGAGAAGAAGAAAGTGATGGAAGAAGAAAAAGAGGAAGAGGAAGAAGAAGAAGAAAGTGACGGAACTACGGACAATGAAGAGAAGGACAATCCGAAACGAGAGGAGAGCGATTAATGTGCATTCGGAAACAGTCATTTTAGTTAATAAATGTGTTAATGGTTGAATGATGTGGGTTATTTTAAATAAATAAACTTTGCAAATAAAATGTAATGCATGACGCTTTATTCCAACCTTCGTGGCTACTGACAAAATGCTGCTTACAAGGGCAAAGGAAGGACATATATATATGGCACACTGCAGTGATACCAACGTTCAGTAAAATAATTTCGATACTAAATACCAACTCTTAAGCAAAGTGCATGTTTTAATTTTGTATTCTGATTATTAAACAATTTGACAATTCGAACAATTGTCTGTATTCGTTAAAATAAATTTCGTATCTAACTGTTGTTGTCAATAAATAAACTATCTTTTAAATTATCGTTTTTTTTAAATTATCTGAATATTTAAAACGCTCAATAAATTACGCGGAAAAAATATATATATGAAACAAACTTTTAAACGTAACAACGCTCTTAAAAACGAGGTTTTTCAACTCTCTGTGAATATATATTATAGTCTATTACGGGTTTGACTTAGGAGTTTGCAAATAAATATGATTGTTATTATTATTACCTGGACATGCACTACGAAATCTCGTAGAAAACGAGTTTCTGCAGCCCATCATAGTGCTGCAGCCGTCAGACCCAAATCCAATTATGTTGGCGTGCGGAATATGATGGTGGTCGAAGGTTTTCATAATTGTTCCAAACAAGTGTTCAGCAGTGGCGCCAATCTCGATGTCCTCCTTGGCTTGAGCTTCGCTGAACACTTGCGGCATATCCCAAAACCGGCTGACGATTTTATCAGGTTCTGGATCGTAAAATCGCACTACGATACACGATGTTTTGATTGCTGCGATGTCGGTGCTTTCGTCACTCATGATGGAAAATCGTTGGTGTTTCAATTTCATCGCGAGTCGCTCCTTCTGAGTTTCGCCGATCACGTTTTTTATAATGGCTGTCGCTTTCGTCCGCTTGAGTTGAATCTCCTGGGCAATTTTCGAGTCCGAGAAGATGTCCTTCAGCATTTCCGCGAGATGATCGACGACACTAAAGGAGATGTTATGAGCGGCCAAAAACCCAGATAATTTTACTTCCGCTGCTTTCACCTTGTTGTCAACTGGAACAGTGAACCTGGCCAACGTTTTCTGTACCTCGGTCCCAACATAGGCACATCGTTCTCGGTGCTTGGAACTGACTCCATGCCTCTTGATGACAACTCAGCTCAGACGACATGCTGACATAACATTTGTCGCATCGTGCTTTGTAGAGGCTGGACTTGTCCGGTCGAAGCAACAGTCGGAAGTCCGGTTCTTTTTCCCACTGGGTTCGGTACCGTTGGGCTCGATGCTTCCCAATGGTTTTCATCGACTTTTTCTTGTACACTGTAATCATATAGTTCATTTTTATGACAATTCAACTCTGTAAAAAAATGTTTGAAAGAAATGAATATAGAAATGAATTGGATTTTGAGCCGAAACAGCATTGATTAAGATTAGAATTTAAATCATTGGTTTTGAATTTCAAAATAAGGCAAATGAATTTCGAGTGCGGGATTGAAATTATAGTTTAAAAAATTTCACAACGACTGGAACAGAAACGAATTCAGACGCATTCATTATTTGTAAGTTCAATGTATCTTTAGGTATTGAATCAAAACGAATGCTTCGTTGAGAATTTAAAAAAGGATTCTAAAATGATCATGTATGCGGAATCTTTCCTCGTAGGAATTCATTGTTTTATTTCGAATTATTCTTTATTGGCATATTCAGAACTTTTTGCAGCGAAGCACATATGCCTCACGTTTACATTTTATAAATTTTTCGGTCTACTCATGATTTGTTGTTTGTTTGATCCCGGGACAACATTTTCGACTTCACTGGTCTCCGAAGCAAATTCAGACGTTTCACCGCCCATCGTGCTACTCTTCTTGTCAACAAAGATAAGCTTTTCTATTATATTCTATCAGCAATACTTTACAGGGTGAAATGGATTTCCCAGTTTATAAACGTTTTATTTATGGACCCAATTTGTAAACTTTTCATTACAAATTTGTTTTAAGTACATCCCAATATGAATTAAAGTTACTAGAAAATATTAGGACTATCCATAATAGTCTTAATGGAATTTTTTAACTGGGAAGGTTTTCTGGATTTATCTTCTTTGTTTCATATATGTCAGTGTTGTAATTCGAGACTTCGTAATTTCAAATCGCTTGAATGTAGCGTTTACAAACAGGGTCGAAGGAGTTTACTAATTAGGTCATTTGCCTTAATACATAATAGGTTGAGCTCACGCCCAACCCAAAGCCTCGTTCTTTGTTCGCTGTTGGCGCTTATTGCGGCATTTTAAATCCATGCAGCAAGCCCATACAATTGAAACATCACTTTTCCATGCACTGAGAAAAAGGTTTAGTATTCCCAACTATTAAATGGTTATTTTAGGCTTCAACCAGATATAATAGTTAAAGTAACTATTAATTACACGGTCACTGCAACCATTAAAATGGTTATAGCAACCATGAAAATGACAAAGTCAACCATAAAAAATGGTCAGGACAACCATAAAAATGGTTGCAACAACTATAAAAATGGTTCCAACAACTATAAAAAATGGTTTTCACAACCATTAAAAATGGTCAGGAGAACCATTAAAAATGGTCAGGAGAACCATTAAAAATGGTCAAGACAATCAGAAAAGGTTGTCTTGACATGGCAGAGCAGGTGCTACCTGGTTACACCGTAAACCAGACAATATTTTTTCAAAACATAAAGTCAAATGATTCTTTCAACGAGGAATATTTGTGTACAATTTGAACAGCATTGGTTAAATATTGAAGTCGAACCCTCACTAACGCACCTCCATTTCTCACAACCAGCTCGACAGCATTCCGCGGGATTTCGCTCTGATTCATCGCGCTGCACCACCTAGACCAAGCCTTTGGACCCACTTCACTGTCACGCCTCAGCGCCGGGGTTCCAGATTCCAAAAGCCGTCTCGTTCCAGTTCTGTTTCCAGGAGAGTCAGGCCCCGGTTCTTCGCGAGTTGACCAGGCGCTGTCCATAGTTCGAACTCGCTCTCCCTGCAGTTTTCGCGACGTAAGGCAAATGGGGAGAGAGCTGTAAAACGCTACGTCTCGCACGAGGGCCCGAGCGTCGGGCTTGGACCGATTTGAAATTTGGCGCGAAACTACCAGCGACATCAGCATCGTGGAGAACAATCCGGCCACCATCACCTGTGGTGGCTACCACCGCTAGCGGGAGAAAGGAGCAGGCGTGGAGGGAAGGAAGGAGTATCTTGGCGCAAGAGCGCAAAAGTTGCCGACTATGCGACAAGTTCGTCCCCGAACGAGGGAAAACGAACGCTTCTTTTTTTGGGACCACGAGGCCACCGGCCAGCCCCAAGCTCCAGTCCCCGTGTCCGGAGAAGTGCAGAACACTCCCAGGTGACCGAACTAGCGAGAGAGATTGGGCTGGTAATGTACAGGGATATTGAATGGTGAAGACATTGAAAGTCTTGTCACGTTGAAAATTATTGTTGGGAGAATTTTGCGACATGGCTGTCGCAAATCTACGGTTCGTCACAACGATTAATTCGTTACAACGAAAAATCACTTTTGACACGAAATGGTCCATTCATACTTGCATCGTCCATTCGACATCACCTTAAGGGAACATTCTCATTTGGAGAGTCGAAAAATGGGTAAACTTTGGAATTTTGTTGTGGGAAAAATTTATTGGTAGAGAGACTTGCGAGGGAGCGACTAGAGGAACAACTGTCCCAATTGCAAATACAGCTAAGTCGTTCCACAGAACACAGACACTTACACCATCAATCACGACCACATCACACACCTGAAAATCAGACACAACAACATCAAATATATCGGTTGCAAGACACGACCTGTCAAAACAACCGCACATCGGAAACACAAATCGATCGTCTTTGAGGGAATATTTAGACCAATTTGATTTCGTTTCCATGTCAAACGATTGGAACGATTCGGCAAAAGCCGCGACCTTGATTTCGAGTTTGCGTGGAAATGCTAGATAGGTTTTGGATATATTCCAGGGCCAATCAAATGTCAGTTTTTCGGAGATAAAAGAACATTTGGAACTATGTTTTGGAGAAAGACATACAACACAAACCTATCATTCACAATCTACCAACCGAAAACAGAAACCAAACGACGATTTTTCCGCTTTGGCCAATGATTTAGAGCGGTTGACCCGGATTATATATCCGGAAAGTACATTTCGATTTCAGATGGGTTTGTTCGAAGGACACTACTAGAAAACGTCACGTCTTTCAGAAATGCTGTGTTGAGGTCAATGACAATTATGGACATACAAGAAAGTAGCTTTCCGCGATATCCGTTGACTCAGCCTAGCGGCGACAGACAAATGGGGAAGGAGTTTCTCAAGGAATGTACCGACAAGGGAACGGGAAATGCGAGTGTTGGGTTAAGAGTTGGGCCAAGCCGAAAGTTGGGCGTGTGGACAGAGAGGGCATTTTAAATCTCAGTGTCCAAGGCGGCACCGAGGTTCGGGAAACTGAGATTCGTCGAACTAAAGTGGCATACTTCGACCATAGATGTTAAGGATGCCCTTGGGAATGTACAAGTTGTACGAATTTCCAGTGGCTGTTTATTCCGGAAAGGTGAATGAGAAGTTTTGTACATTCCTTATAGACACAGGGGCGGATGTGTCAGTTTTGTGTTCTAAACTAAAATTCTGTCAAGTATAGTACATATTCAAGGGAGGTCAAGGGAGTCCATCTGAAGTATCCTACTGGGGAATTTGTCCCTGCACAGAATCAAATCGTCGCCAGTATTTCGTCAGGTCGTCACTCATTAGAGTTGCCCTGTTACGTAGCGGATATCAGCAATGATTGTATTCTGGGGTCGAACTTCTTAACAGTTACTGGACTGTCAGGTAAGATTAGTCCTATTATTTCAAAGAATCTAGGAGGTTTAGCGGTTGATGAACAATTGATTTGTAATGTAATGGGTAGGTCAGAATTCTTAGCTGAAGGATTGCAGGAAGTACTGGAAAACAACTCAGAAAATTTCAATGATAGTCAGCAAAATTCTTTTCGCGAACTTTTGGTCGAGTTCCAAGATATTTTTTTGGATGAAGTCATAGCGGGTAGTTACAATGGGACTACACATAGGATAAAAACGAAGTCAACACAACAAATTAAACAGGATTATAGGAGGGTTCCGATGCATGTCGTGGATGAGGTGGATGAATTGATTGAGCAAATGGTGAAAAAAGGAGTGATTGAAATCGGAAAGTCCGTGGGTTTCTCCGGTGCTTCTGAAGAAAAAGAAAGATAAATCAATTAAGTTCTGCATTGACTATAGGAGGTTGAATGAGGTCACCATCAAAGATTTGTATCCAATCCCTAAGATTGATGACATCATAGATCGTTTGACAGGAAATTCGTCTTCTACATTACATCTCAAAAATGGATATTGGCAGGTACCTATCGATCCAATAAACCGGGAGAAGACAGCTTTTTCAGTGGATAAAGGATTGTGGCAATTCAAAGTGATGCCTTTTGGGTTGTGCAATGCTCCTGCAACTTTTCAAAGGTTAAGGGAGTAGGTGCTTCGAGATTTGGTATACAAGGTTTGCTTAGTATACTTGGACGATGTGATTACGTTTAGTGATTCGTTCGAAGACATGTTAAGGCAACTGGAGCAGGTTTACTTAAGGTTTAGACAAAATGGGTTGAAATTAAATCCCAAAAAGTGTACCTTCTTTCAGAAAAAGGTGACATATTTAGGACATGTTATTTCGGAAGCGGGCCAAGAGACCGATCCAGAGAAAGTCAAAGCAGTAGCAGAGTGGCCAATCCCAAAGACGAGAAAACAGTTGAGGAGCTTCCTCAGTTTCTGTTCGTACTACAGGAAGAATGTGAAGAGGTTTTCTTCCATTGCTAAACCTTTGTATTTGTTTACTGAAGAAGGAAATAAATTCAATTGGAATGATGAGACTAGCAAGACTTCCGATGTATTGAAGCAAGCATTATCGGCTCCAAGTATGTTGGTTCTTCCAAAACCAGGCTGTTCTTTTATCTTGGATACAGATGCTTCAAACCATGGAATTGGGGCGGTTCTCTCACAGGTCCAGGATTGACAGAAGAGAGTTGTTGCGTATTTCAGCAAACTTTTCTCAAAAGCCGAAAGAAACTATTGCGTCCCTCGTAGAGAATTATTAGCCGCAGTAGAAGCCGTTAAACGTTTTCGACATTATCTATATGGTGCAAAGTTCACGGTTCGTTCGGATCACGCTTCTCTCAGATGATTGTTAGCTTTCAAAGACGTGGAAGGTCAATTAGCTAGGTGAATTGAACAGCTACAAGATTACCGATTTCCAAGATTATTTACCGAGAAGGGAAATCGCATGCTAATGCAGATGAGTTATCTCGCCGACCTTGTCTACAGACCAATTGTAGGTGTTGGGAGAAAGTGGAAAGTAGGTAAGTTAAATGCAAGAAAGAGTTCATTGGTTCCATTTCACTGATAGATGACATAGGGGAAGATTGGAGAATAGATCAATTACAAGATGATTCCGTAGGATTCATGCTCAGGGCAAAAGAGAAACGCGAGAAACCAGATTGGCAAGCGGTGTCTTAACTAGACTCTTTTGCTAAACTATACTGGTCACAATGGGATTCGATGGCGATTCATAGCAACGTTTTGTGCCAAAAATAGGAAAATCCGAAAGGTAGCTCCTTTCATATTACAAATCGTGATTCCCAAAAACAGGATTCCTATGGCACTCGAGGAAGCTCATGATTCTCCTTCAGGGGGTCATTTCGGTGTTAACAAGACTTTGGACAAAATTAGAAAAAGGTTCCATTGGGCTAATTGCAAAGCTAGTATCGAGCATTGGTGCAAGTCCTGCATGAAGTGTGTGGCAAAGAAAGGCCCTTCAGACAAGGGTAAGAATCCTTTCCAAATTTATAATATGGGTTTCCCTTTCGAGAGGATCAAACTCGATATTTTAGAACCCCTCCCTAAATCGTACAAGGGAAATAGGTATCTGTTGGTGATTACAGACTGTTTTACTAAATGGGTGGAAGCGTTTCCTCTTTCAAATATGAGAGCAGCTGGAATAGTAGAAGTGTTGTTGAACGAGGTCATCTCCAGACAAGGAGTTCCCCTAGAGATACATACCGATCATGGACGAAATTTAGAATCAAAACTGCTAAAATATTTAAGTTCGCTATTAGGCATTCGTAAAACTAGAACAACGGCATTACACTCCCAATCCAATGGACAAGTTGAGAGACAAAATCGAACTATCTGTAACTATCTCTCTAAATACGTGTAAGAACACCAGAAAGATTGGGATACTTGAGATTGCCGCTAGACCTACCTCGGGGGAAGGTTCCAAGCGTAGAAGACAACCATCGACCAACTACACTGACATCGTGAGGTACAAACTCGACGAGATCCATCGAGACGTCAGGAAGAGATTGAAGATGAAGTCGAATCTGTTGAAGCACCTGGTACGATAAGAAAGCACGCAACATCCAGTACCAGGAAGGTCAGAAGGTCTGGCTACACAACCCCCGTAGATCAATCGGAAAGTCTCCAAAACTCCAGTCCGATTGGGAAGGACCGTATGAAGTGGTGAAGAAAATCAATGATGTCGTCTACTGTATTCGTCGGTCAACAAAGCACAAGCAGAAGATCATCCACATCGATAGGCTTGCGTCGTATGTGGAACGGACTGTTCTGCCTCCCTCAGGGTTTTCGAACCGTGGTTTTCCCTGAACCGTAGGGCGAATGTCGAGGCAGGGACGAGGGATGAGTCCACGGATTATCTTCCTCACTTCGTCCACCACAGCCCAACACTCCCCGGAGGAATTACTGAAGAATAAGATGGACTGGCCGATCAAGAGATGGGTCCCACTTCAGGGCATCCAGCCGACCACCAATGAACACATTGAACTGGCAGAAGACAGGAAGCGTCCTGAGCCGAGGTGTTCTGGAGTTGATGGTCGGGATCAAGAAAGAAGTCGAGAAAAACCGCTTGATGGTCTGGAACGATTATCGGGGCGACAATCCTGAAAGGAGGGGGTAGTGTTGCGTCTGTGAAAAGGGTCTTCGAGTTAGAACTGTTTAAATTCAAACATTCAAATGTATTCATCGGATGTAGATGTCAATTGTCTGTCATTATAAAAACAAGGATTTTTGAGGTTCGACGGGGCAGTTCCGAACTGCCACCTACGCTTTCCTGATTGATTAAAGAGTTCTTGAGTTTAACGAACGAGTTTAATTACGCAAGCAAACGCGCGACTATAAGCAGAGACGCTTCTAGTTTGCAAATAATAGTGAAAATAGAGAAAAACACTGTACAAACTTCAAAATTTGTTAACTTTTTTAATAATGTAGCCATAACATCCCTATAACAATCATATGGGGCAAGTGGGTGTTGGCCCACTTGCCCCAAGTGGAGCTCAACCCATAAAAATAG
>JABFPB010007394.1:0-11057 GCA_022817645.1 Ceratoteleas bidentatus | reverse complement strand
ATCGCGGGTTCGAGACTCTGCGTGGAAAATGTTTTTTTTTAAGAAATAGAATTTTCGTTTACTATAAAAATATGGTAATTTGAACTGAAAATAATACGAGAAAATTATGAGAAATACATGTACCAAATAATAAGAGAGGAAGCTTCGTCCCGGAATACTATATAATATAGTAATAATTAAGACAACTTTTCCCTCCGTGTGTTTGTTCGCGATGGTCACTCTTTCACAGCTATTAGCGAAGTTTTACTAAATTTTTTAATTTTAAAATTTAATAATTAAAACACGATAATCATAAACCGTTGTTTTCGTCAGTTCAACTGTTATTTATGGCATCTTAGAGCATAGGGTGCATTTTCGAGTCGCTATTCGACGCGATAAGTCGGGGCCGAAAAGAGTGTCGTGCGATAGTAATGTATACTACTATGCCAGCGATACCAATGGTCGTACGTGAAACGCTCATGCTGTTTTCCGCGAGTTTTATTGTTTTGACATTACTGGAGGTTCGCGTTAGTGAGAATAAAGAAATGTGAGATCGGGTATTGCAGTTTTCTTGCGCAATAGTGTTTGAATTTTGTGCTCTACAAAAGCACATATCACAAATTTAGGGGATTAGTTGCTGATTTCACGTCTAGTACACAAACATCATTTTTGTGATCTCTGACCTGCATCACAATTTCATACAAAAATTGTGCTTTATTTATATACATATCGTAAATATTGGCTAATAAAAATTATAATAATTACAAATAAAATATTTGTAATTATTATAAGAAATATTTGTAAACTAAATTATAAGAAACTCTCTCGTACTTATAACTGCAACCTTATTTATAAACAAAATTTCTTAATTCACTTTTCCACTTTGATCGTTCGTTCTTTATTTTATAAAGAACGAACTTTATACATGTGGGACATCTAATTTCCCAAGTGTTAGATATGTGCATAATTATGCCAACGTCGAATCAAAGCCGTTATATTCAATTAGCATCTTCTACAAATTTATACATTTCGGTACACCAGAAGTGTTAAACAGATTCTGAATTCGTAATTTGTTTAGTAATTTAGTGGTGCCATCTCCATTACGTAAGCACTTAATAATTATTGCAGAGTAACCGAGGGAAATGTTAGTATTTTCAACTGATAAGGGAAATAACTTGTCAATTAATTGGAATGAAAATAGATTCTAATGGCGTCGCAATTACGAAATGGAGCTCAAGATGCCAACCTTACAAGTATTTAGACTGCTCAAGTCACTCAGGAGATCGTATTTATTTATGCACGATGTGGGCCGTAGCACCACTATGTAAATGTAAGTTACGGTCAGCTGGCTGCAGCCACCTGAGCTAGTCACGCGTCAGTCTATTAGTCTCCCTTTAAGACAATATCTGAAACCTCGGACGTCTTACATATACAGTCACGCAGACTATTACTAAGTCACGAAAATTCGCTCGTAAATCCAGCATCGTCTTCGTAACATCGGATTACTTCAAATATATATTTAATAAGAAAAAATTACATCAGCGAAATTAATGAACAAATTCTTTATGACTTTATTCATTTTACATTCTTGTCAGAAACAATGTTTAATAAAAGACTCTTCGTATCAGAAATTGTTACAATTAAATTAAGCTTCTTGACAAATTTAAACTTGTAAAATATTTTATTTTACATTTTAAAATTCTGTTTAAAAAATTAACTTTTTTAGCAAGTTATTAATGAATTTGTACATTAATTAAATTAATTAATTACAATGTTTCAATATCTCAAATTGAAACACCAATTGGACGCCTTTTTTCTAGTGCAGAAAAAATAGAAAGTAATTTACTTCAGCGAGACCAAAATCAATTTTTCAAGCATTTCTTTCCTTAATATCACCAATCCTAATTAGATGTGTAAAAAATTGTGTTTTTTATACAATCTCCTCTGGAATAATGTTTAAACAATTTTAAACATTATTCTCGTTTTAAACAATTTAAAAAATCCAAACTTAGAGATTCGTTTCTCTCCAATTCTTTATACTATCTATCTCCATGTAAACCCTGTATTTTTTATCTCAACAAATTAGATACAAAACGGCCCGGTTTATCAACGAAGCAACATCGCTTTATCTCGGACCGTTCTGTTGCATTTGTAGAATGTTTATTCAAAGATGTAAATCAAAACACCTTGAATTCCAGCGACGAACAACGGGGCTCGAAAAAGGTTCGGCGATTCGTACTGGTTATAAAAGCCGTGCGGTCGCTGGAATAACAAAGTTTTCAGCGCGCGTCGAAATGTACACTCGATTGAGCGACATCTTATCTTTTCTACGCGCGCGATTTGCATCTGGAACCAGTCCCTGCATGCTGGCAAAATAAGCACTTTTGGTGTAACCGAATCGCCCGAGCAAATCAACATCGGGCGAGAGAAGCGCGCAACCACGCGCTATAATAAATCGAAACCAAATTACAACTTCTATTTAGCGAAGAAATATTCGCGAGCGCGCGTCGTCATAATTTCATTTTATCGTCGAGAATTATAATCGCGGGCGCACGACGAAGTATTATCATTTTGAATGTGTAATTACGCAGACACGAAATACATTTAAATTTTGAACGCCCGATTCTTAAGTCAATTTTAATTGAAGATTAACTAGGATATTCCGCGACGTGTTTAAGCAACGTTTGACTAATGAGCTTCTCAGTTTAATGACCGACTTTTTCGTTTACATTTGACATTCAATCGTTCCTCTTGGAACACGTGCGAACCTTATCTAAATTAAGTCGAATGATTTTTGCAAAATAGAGTCGCGGCATGATTCTTTTGATTGGCAGTTTTGTGGTTTTAATCGGTAAATAATTGCACGATTGTTTTTATGCAAAGACGTCAATTTACTCCATCCCTTTTGGTTTATAAGATTACTCAGATTACGTCTGGGTTTGATTTGCATAACTTTGACTCTATGGAAGTGTCGTCCTGGATAACGTTTGACTTTTGAATATAAAATATATTGGGTACGTTAAAAAGGAACTGAAATCACAAATGATCTGTACTGAATGGCTAAACTCGTTTATTCGCGGCAGACCGCTCAAACTCGTACAACTCGTAAGCTTTCCCAAACCATTCTACCTCGCTTCTAAAATTTAGTTCCTTTCAAAGTTCTATTTCCGGCAACGGCGTCACTTTATTGCAAAATTTTGCTCTCAAATGCAATTAACGAATTTCATTTCATTTCATAAACTTTCATTTATGCAAGTAACACGAAAAAGATCATAAAAAGCAGAAACATTGTTTTACGTGAAAGAGTAATTACGTGGCAGGCAATGATTGATCCGGAAAAGGTGAAACATGTACGTCGATAAAACGAAATGTTATTTTTTACCAACTACAAGGCGAACAGATTTCCGTCTTGTCTTCGCACTTGGAATTCGTGAAATGCCTGCAGCACTTCGACCACAATCCGCATTCTTGTCCCAACCGTTGTCGGGGAAAAAGTAAAAAATGATTTAATAAGAACTTTCGTGTTAATTAAATAAAAATATACACCTCGACTTGTATAATAATTAGGTATAATAGGTTTTATTTTACCTAACGTAATTAAGTATACAAGCGTTCAATTAACTCGAAACACTTTGCAATTACCTAATGCGGTTGTAAAACAAAAACTTCGCACGAGAATAATAAGTTAATTTATTAAATTAATTGTGTTCCGAGCAAAAAGCAGTAATTAATTTCTTAAGCGTTTAACATTAAAAAATAAAAACACATCAATGGGTGTCAAGCTGGCAAATCATTTTAATGTGTTTCGGTGTATAATGCGATTTATGTTAAAGTCTTCGCGTAAACAGAAAAATACATTTTTACACCACAACGGAGAATCGGATTCCGATTCTCGTAATCGGCTTTACCTTGTCGATCGGCATTTGCATTTCTTCTACCCGAATAGTCTAGCAATTTGTGTGACCTGTATAAAAACGTAACTTTTTTTAATTACAACCGTTTTAACATAAACTTTAGGAACTTACGTGGTTTTTTCGTTAATACGCCAATGTAACGTTTATATATTCAAAATCTTCTCAACTAAAGTCCGAAACATTAATGTTCCCATATTTTTAATGCCGATTCTTTTCTCAGAGTCCGATTTAATTATAAAAGTCGTTCCACTTTTTATAGCGGGACATTGACTTCTTAAAATCGGTTGATTTGTAACTTGCAAGGACAGATTCCGGTTAGATTAAACGACCATTTTTCAGAATGTGCCATATCTTGATGCTACATCATAATCGATATGTAAACGCACCCGATGGTACGACCATGTTTTATTACGCAATAAATTCGAATACAATTTCGATATCTGTTAACGTATGGCGGGCAATTTGTAAAATGCCATAATTCTGTGTATCTACAAACAAGTGCATAATCTGGGAACAGCAGCCAAGTGTCAAAGACAAAACTCGGTCTATAATGTGGCATTTGAAATCACCTCCCTATAATATTTTAGTTTAAATCTGTCATGGAGAGGTATTTCCAGTTTGCAGTTTGTTGCGCAAGACAGCCCCGAAAGTTGCCAGTCTAATGATTGTAGTTTACAAGATAAGTTCGCGACTAACAATAGGTTATGAACGATGACAATGTTGTGCGAAATGCTCCGTGAATTATAACCGCTGTTAGTCGTATCTTATATGTAAATGCTTTCGTTAAATATAAATAATGTATTTATGAATTTGTATCTCTACATTAGCATATCTTGCAGCGTGAATATTTTCTTTTACACTCATAGTTCAAGCGAAACTTTTTTATCCGTTTCTTCTATACAAAAGCTTGATGTTGTACAATCTAGATCGAGAAATTCGGGGATACTAATTGGCTGAAACGGAGGCATTCAGCTGTCTTATCAAGGAGAAAAAAGTTTACAGAGGAACCTTGACATCTCCCAAAAAAATCGTCGAGTTTCAATAAACTATGATTCTCTCTAAACTGAGAAATCGAATTAGTAACCAGGAAAAAATGATTGCTGAAAAAATGAAGAGAATGACAATTTTAAACTATTAAATATCAACTTTTAAAATAGTTACATCAGCAAAAAATAGTGAATATCCTATTAATTTTTTATGGTTGTCCTATTTTTCTAGTCGTTCTACTAATTTTACTTACATTTTCTGGTTATTTATATTGTTCTTACATTTTATTCTAACGTCTAAATTCACTCTTCAATGATTCAGAATGTTAAATTTCTCTACAAGTACACTGAACAAGAAGTTGGCTAAGTATCTTTAGCTTACGAAAAATGGCAAAACAATTCCGGCGATTCGCGCCAAAAGGAGCACGAACTGACAATAACTACCGATCATTCTGGTCGTTACACATTCAATGGGAAGTTCCAAAGGACCTGAAATTCGGTCCCGCGACGCAATTGTCCCGTTTCGTCGCTGAAAGCCTACGGCTAATTAGAGCATTTCGCGAACTTTGGCAGAAAAACGGATTTCTACCGAAGGCGGGCTTTGTTAATTGCCACGTTGAAAGATTGTTTCCGCGCAGATACACGCGGCTAAAGGGACATGCAAAGACGACGGCAGAATGGTGCTCGTTACACGAGATAGTGTATTTACTCTGACGAAGAATGCGGCGGCTTTGGTGTAAAAGCGAAGCGAGGTCTCACCTGCTGACAAGGGCCCTCCAGATCGGAATTCGGCGAGCGGCGAAAGAACCCGAGAAAGGCCACCTAAAAGATATTATTACGAAGATAAACTGAAATTGTAAGAATCGCCGGCTAATCGCGCTGGGAGCCATCGGCTGCGAATTGATTCCGATTAAAATACTCAAATGCTCGCGATAGCGCATCGCCATATCGAAATCTTAATAGCGGCTTGTTAACGTGGCTGCCCGGATTCCGTCCGGATGTGTGTTATTTGTTCGAGTCGCTTTGATAAATCGCTCATAATAAGCGATGTTTATTTGGGGCGCAATTTTTCAATAAAAAATGAGGAGCTAATGTCGGAATTATGCAAATGCGCGCGCCGATTCGAAAACGGATGATTTACCTGTTCCTTTTCGGTGGCATGTAGATTTTAACGCTCTCGCGGCGTGTGTAACAACGCACGAATTTCGCTTGAGAACTTACCCAAAATGCAAAAACATGTTGCCGGTTAAGTTAATTAACTTTGCGCATACTCAGATTAGCGCGATTAAGTCAAATTGGTACGTTGAATTCCACGATACTTGAATAAATTTATTTCGCTTTTAATACGCGCCTGATAGGATCGCGGGGCCTCGCTCGCAGCGACTCCGATAGAAGATAAAAACGGCTACCGCAAAGGAGCGGTCTTTGAAATTTTTTCTCCATTTACATATATCTTTCCAAAGTTTCGCTCATTATGTGCCGCCCGTTTCATTGTTCGCTCCTGCACGTGGAAATCCGGACACTTATTTTTTTCGGCACGAAATTTCGTTATATGAATTTGTTATACATAATTTGTGAACGCAACTTGCACGTCAAAGGGAAAGGTTTTTGGGCGACAAACATACCGACAAAAAGTCGAGAATCGAGTTATCGTTATTACTTTCCAAAGCAGACAATTTGTTATAACAAATTAACTCAAAAGGCCACTCTATCAAAAAATGGCTTTACCTCTTGGGATGTGATTAATTCCCGTGGATTTCGTCTACTAATAGAGTTTGCAGCTGGAGACTCATCTCGGGTGAAATATTATTTCGCGAGTAATAAAATTCCATATCATTAACTCGCAACTTGAATGACATAATACAATGGGAGCGTAACGTAATTACTTCGTGATTTGTTGAATGACGTGACACGGCGGCTAGCACTGTCTGTTCAAACGTGTCTTCCTCAATCTCGGCATAATTTATTGCCCCGCTTTGGTCTCGTACAAGAGCGCTCGATTATTCGCGCACAGAAGGGTCCGTTTGTCTTACGCGTTTTTTCTGCATTCTGTCAATCTGATATACTATCCGGCCCTTTATGGCCCCTGTCGACGTCCCTTACAATACCGCACTTTTTTCGCCGAAAAAGAATCGCGACGTTTCACGATATTCATCGCCTTGTAAAATTCGGCCCAAATAATTGTCCCGCGTCGCAAAACATCGGGCCTTCCCTTGTTTAATTAATTACGCGCTTCCCAAACGTCAACATCAACTTAATTAAACCCCCGTTTCTTTGTTGCAGGTAAGCGGCCGCGATTTTTCTTGCCTGCAGAAAATTACGGTTATGATCGCCGGGTCGAATGTTTTATTTGACTTGCGGCGCAAGAACGTCTCGTCGCGGTGAGTTTATTGTGTCGCTGTACAGGTTTTCTGTTTGTTCGATGTAACTTGGATAAACCCGCGGCAATTAGAATTCGGTGGCGAAAACTTGTTACGCACTTTGCGCAAATGTTGGCGTTCCACTTGGGATGTCGAATTTTCGGCATTTTTGCGCGCGCGAAAGTTTGCGCTGCGTAAATCAAGAGGCAAACTTGGCGCAATTGCATTTGTGTTATAAAACATACAAATTAAGCGAAGTCAATCTTTGATCTAATATAACGCTGTACAGACGCGAACAATGCGCAGATTGTCACCTTAACGTTGTTGGGTGGAGGCTCAAAGTTAACCGGACTGAGTACTGACTTGAGGAACTCGTTCGTCGAGTTAATTGTACCAAGGAAACTTCCACACTATCTTGTTACATTGCCGAGAGCGCAGTGCTTACGATAAAGTTGATGCAGATCGTAGAATTCCAGATGTTTGTAACTCGCATAAACAACGTCTTTTATTATCCCGAATGACTACGGTTATGGATCTCGTGTTGCATCAGTTGATGACGATTGCGGGGCTCCACTTTTCGTGGGTTGCCAATCCGACAAATTTACGAGCGTATGCGAACTTTGGATGGCCAAACTATTCGTTACTCAGCAATTGTGCTCACCACATTCCTAACCGTTTGTTGTGATTTTTTAATGTAGCGAGGAAGGAATGAGTGGTTTGAAATACTTAGTTTATAAATCGTATAAACTAAGTATAAACAATTTTATGCTGAACTGGTGGTAAAAGGATAATTTAGCATGTTGTTATATTTGTAAAGACAGTAGTATACGACTTGCAATTGTTTTTAATAATTGTTTTGCAATGTTTGCAATAACAGCACGCATGGAAAAACATCAATATTTTGAATTCGTTTCTGAATGAAAATTATTGGTAAGGTATACTATGATGGTATATAGGTTAGGTATACTGGTGTTCATTTGCATGTCAATAATTTTGCGAATAAATCCGCTATTAAAGAATCGAATATCCGAATACACTCTTTTTCAGCGTAATGTTACCATTTTCTGTGTAACTTCGAGATAGCATAAGTTGTCGTTGAAATGATTATAATTAATTGTTAGTTACGCATCTAATATAAAAAATATCAAACTTTGTTTGTAACGAGAATTGTTTGAAATTATCACGACACTGGACAAAGTTGAACAATTTCGTTGCGGAAATTCGTACTAGAAACAAATTTTGAAGCTGCAAAAAGTGTTACTAAAAATTCACAAATTACTTAAACTTTACTCGAAAGTCCCATTTTCAACAGTTCGTACGTTGTACGCACATTATTAAAGAAATTATTTTCTGGCCAATGTGGATTTTTTATCTCAAACAGTAGGGGAGCCAATTTCTATCGGTAATTTGGATAATTCTGCAATCACATGATTTGTATAGATACACGAATTTTACAAATTGGAAGGCAATTTAGGCAATTGCGGCATTTAATTCTCTGTTTAATTGTACTATTTTATTTTGTGTATATTCGAATCTAAATATAGATTATTATCCAAGTTTGCTCTTACACCAAGAAAAATCTCACTCTGAATTAACATGAATTCCTGTCATTACGAAATGATATTAATGGAGCTATTGTGCTAAAATTTTTTCTCGTAGTCTTACAGAAATGTGGCTGAACAATATATTTTTCATGTAAAAATAATAAGAAAAATTTCTACGTTGATATTGGCTCCATTATTAACAACGTGGAAAACAAAACAGTAGTTTTTAGGCTTTAATTACATGTAAATGTAATTACGATGTAAATTTAATTACTATATAAAGTACCCAAATTAGCCTACCTTCTTCTAATTTTAAAAGTTGTTTAAAAATGCCTTTACCCGAAATGGACTTAGGTTTAGTAATGCAAGAAACCAATCGCCTGAGCATCCTATAGATTTGTTTGGCTTCTTCATATATCAGTGAAAGATTCGTTCTCTAAATCAGGCGAATTGATGTATATGCTTCTTGATTTTCCACTTCCAATTCCTTATATGAAATATATGTATGTTGTACATAAACGGCAACGTCGTGCAGCGTAAATGCCCGAAACTAAAACAATGCACGATTATGGGTGGTCGTAGGTAATGCTTGTATTGTTTACCATCGCCTTACCGTGTTGCCGCAGGCCATCGCGCAAGCCGAACACCAAAATGCGTCGCTGCTTGTGCGACAATCGCACACAGCAGAGCGCCGCCACGAACACGTCTGTTTTTACAAGCGTTATCGTATAAACTGAGCTAAGGTCTGCTACAAATATTGTTCTATCTGTTGTACAAGTACACGTTTGTGCAGTGAAAAAAGAGGCTGGATAAATACACAATTTGTTACCCGCGCGTAGAGATTGCAGACATTATTTTGCTAAGTTTTCATAACGGTTTAGATGATTTTGGGGTAAAAGAAAATGTGTATGAATGCGACACATACATTGTAAAATATTCATAAAAAAGTGCATATTAAATGCACTTTTTTTCTAAGTGCATTTAAATTGCGAAAATCGTCACCCAGATGGCGACCATCCCCATCTAGTTTTCTCAGTGTAGATATCTATACTTTATCAAAAACAAATTGCATGATTAAGAAAGATATCTGATTACAAACCAGTTTAGTTTATATTGCATGTTTCGTCAGTAAACATTACGCTGCTTTTTTGCGTAAAACAAACAATGTACAATGAATGACATTCTAAATGAGTCTTGATGTAGGTATATTCTAAATGAGTCTTGGTGTGAGATATATATAGGGTATGTCATTTAGGCCAATCATTCATCAATCATCATTTATGTTCTATTTTCTAACTTTACAGAGGGAACGATTCGGATACCATAAACATTTGGTATCATAACTTTGGGTATTATAATGCTATTAATCAGATCTTCAACTAACTTCAATTTCATGTTGAGACAAAGTAGTGTTTTTCAATTTCAATAAATTATTCAGTGTCAGTATATTAAATTAGATTTCTATGAAATATCTTGTTGTAATAAAGAGTTTTACAAAATATATAAAATTTAGTTATTCATATTTTTGTAACAAATTCGTTTTAAGGGCAATCAAACAAAAAAATTAAAATACAGGTTAAGGTTTAAAAATGAGTATGTAAAATACCACGTTGATTGATTTTATTTCTAAAATTTTGAACAATTTTTTCCATCTAGTTCTCGAGAAATAAATTAATGAAAAATCAAACTTCAAACTCCAAAATTGCATTAAATGGGCAACATAATTGCATTATGTTAAGCACTTTTTATTTATAAGTAATTCAATTAAGAATTTCGAATAAAAAGTATGCAAGTAATACAAGACTATTTAACATACTAATTATAAAGGGTCGATATATTAAAAGATTAGACAAATTTGCCGTGTGGTATTGAAGATATATGATTAATAAATGGTAAACTAATGCTAAAAATGTATTTTTCATGGCACAAAACTATGAAAATCAAGAAATGTATAATAAAAAAGTTTAAGTTTAAATAAATAATTAGTTTATTTAACCAATAAATAAATATTAAATAAATAGTTAAAAAATATTAAATTATTAAATAAAAAGCCCATAAACAAATAAGCAAAGAAAAAATTGCATAATTTATTGTTTTTTACATAAAAAAATCTAAAAATTTAAATCCCACATTTCTGTTGTTCATAGCTAAAATCAATATAAAAATTTCATATTCCCGTACAAAAAAAAACACATCTCGCAGCCGGTAGGACTCGAACCTACGCTCCCAGAGGGAATCTGATTTCTAGTCAGACGCCTTAACCACTCGGCCACG
>JABFPB010007393.1:0-11058 GCA_022817645.1 Ceratoteleas bidentatus | reverse complement strand
CTGCTTCATATCGATTCGGCATCTTGTATTTTCCGCGCCACATGCCATTCGGCGCTTGTAAATTCGGGTTCACGGACGCATCCCGTTCAATCCACCAGTGGCGGATCGGTCCGCGGCCCAGGTGGAACGAAAAACACTCGAAGGGCCTGAAAGGTCGCTATTTGTTTTTCCAACATTAAACCCCATCCACATTGTTTAAAAATTAGTCGTATTCCCAAATATGAAAACGCGACTCGGACTTAAAGATAAGCCGGACAGAACTGTTTGTCGATTAAACGAATCTTTTTTCACAAAAAGTTCGACACAAAAAAGAGTACGAGAAAGAACGAGTGCAGTCTCTTCGAGAAATATCTCGATCAAAAGGAAACGTCACAAAGAGGTTAGTACTTTTATTTTGGAAAATTCCCTTTTTGAAAAACATTTACAGAAATAGTGAAAAAATTGAGTAATAGGAAAATTGATTTTAATAAATTTAAATTTATTTAAAAAATTTTAATAAATTTAAATTTATTTAAATAATTTTAATTAATTTAACGTTCGCAACACTTTGAAACGGTAAAAAAATATTAAAATTTGAAGGTTTTTAAAAACTAAAAAATATTCCAATTTTGATATACATAATAATTTAAAAAATCGTGACAATTTGAAAGATAATAGAATTCTGAAAATTCGGTAAAATAACTCGAACAAGGAACTGTCTATCCTGACAAAGTGAATATAAAAGTAGTAGATATAATTGGATATACCACCCAATCAGAAACATTCTATAATATTTGCGCAATATTTACAGCAAGCGATTTATTCAATATATTTAAACAAATGTCAAATGGAACATTAGACATTATTTGTGCAAATATTGCACACATGTATTTTAAAACATTGTTTTGAAATATGTTTTAAAATACATGCAGATGTAATTATATAATTGGATATAAGCGGATATAGGTGAACAGGAAAGTGGAAATAAGTGAATATACAAGTGACTATAAAACTGGATAAAAATGGTAATTATGATATATATTAGTGCAAGTATAATAAGTGTAGTCCGTATTTGTCAAATGTATAAGAAAGCAAGTGTCATAAATATCACATTTCTGAAAATGTCATCAAGTGAAACTAATATTTGCGAAATATATAAAAGTTAATGTGATATAAGTGCATTCCGAATTTGAAACAGATTCCACACGCTGAGCTCATCAATGGCGAAGAACAAATAAACTCTGAAAATGGTGACATGCAGTTCCTGTCTATGAAGCAGGTAGAAGATCTCCTGATGCTCGCCCTACCGTCCACCGTAACACGAATCAACCTATTCCCGTTTCGCAGGACGTGGATCCAGAGACGTTAATGCCATGCATTAATGTGATAAATCAACTTAAAAACTATACATTTTCTTGGTGGACTTGGTTGGTAGGCCTGAATATGGACGGATCGAACCGGCGCTTCCTCTGTGTATTTTATGAATAGGAGAGTGTAAAAAGGTAAAAAAAGGTAACCGAAAACGGAGGGAACAGAGTGTGCGAATGATTTTATGACGTCGGTGATGGAGGCGAGGGGTGCAATGGTAAATTAAGCGAGAAAAACGGAGTGTAGCGAACGACGTATTTTGAGGTTAGGGCGAACAAAACATGTGGCGAATTTTGTTGTGAACTGAGTGCAAAGAATAGAAAAATGCGAAGGTATGAAAACTGATAGATCACGGGGGTATGTTGCAAGTGTGTGTGGGTAAAATTGTAATAAGCGTTAGCTAAAATAGATGTGAACGAAGTTAGGTTGGAAACATAATATGCTGTTTTGTGTAGATGAAATTCAAGGTAGGAAAACGCTTGTGATTTGCGAAAGATATACTGAGGGCAACGAATTTAAATAATGTGAAGAATAAGGTATCGAAAGTGTGAGGTATGTTAAAGGAAAATGAGGTATGAAACAATTGGAATGCTGATGATAGGAAAATTGTAAGGGAAAAGCATACAACGAATATGGAGGCAAAAGGTGAAATGGTGAATGAAGCGAGAAGAACGGAGTGTAGCGAACGATGTTTTTTGAAGGTAGAGCGAACAAAACATGTGGCGAATTTTATTGTGAACTGAGTGCAAAAAATGGAAAAAACGCGAAGATGAAAATCTAGGTAGGAAAACGCTTGTGATTTGCGAATGATCTACTGAGAGCAACGAAGCGAAATGGTGTGAAGAATAAAGTATGGAAAGTGTGAGGTATGTTAAAGTAAAATGAGGTATGATACAATTGGAATGCTGATGATAGGATACATAGGAAAATTGTAAGGGAAAAGCTTACACCAAATGGTGGGAAGAGGCGTTAACTTGGACCCTGTCAAGAGGATGGATCGAGGAGCAGAGCTGACAGGGTCTGAAGATTACTCGGCAAAGGAAAGTTGATGTATATTGATGAAAGTAGTGAAAACGTATAGTAAAATGTACCTTTTACAGTTCATAACAGGGGAGGCGCTGGAGGACCAGATAAGAATTAATTAAAAGTAAAAAGTTAAATGCAGAAAGATAAAGAAAATAAGCATGACACAGGCTTCAGTACGGGCCGAGAGGCTGATTGGAGTAAAAAAATACTCGTTCGCGTCGGAGCGTAGAGGTCGATTCAACATTAACAATCAATATCAATTCGACATAAGATTGATTCAAAGTCGATTGGACAAAGTCTCGATATCGATTCGACGTCAACATTGATACCGCATTACTGTATCAATTCAATGTCGATGATCAACATTGATCAGGCGTCGAATCAGTGTCGACAATTGACATCGATTCAATGTCAAATCGACGTCGAATTTTTCTTGGGTAATACTAATTATCTCTAATTCGTCGAAGTCGATTTGACAAATGATCGATATCGATTGTCGACGTTGATTCGACGCCTGAGCAACGCTGATCATCGACGTCGAAATGATGTCGCAGTAATGTTGTATCAATGTCGATCATCGACGTCGAATTGATGACACATCAATGTCAAATTGACGTTGAATCAAGGTCGATCATCGGGTGGAATCGATGTTGCTTAAATGTTATATCGACATCGAATCAATGTCGACACATAGATGACGATTGAATCGACCTTGAATCAATCTTAAATCGACGTCGAATTGATGTTGATCATCGATGTTGAATCGACATCAACTGAGCGGACATTCAGACATCGTTCCGACGTCGATTCAATGTTGAATTGTCGATTTTGAATCAATGTCGAATCAATGTAGCGTCGACGTCGAATCGACGTCGATTCGAGGTTCCTGTTCCCTTAGGGTAGTGCACCAAAAGCACTTTAAGGTGCTTTTAGAGGGACAAAAACAGGATTTTTCCCACTCAGGCACAAACAATCCGAATTACTCCTTTTTTTGGAGAGACGCACCGAGACATATCGAGACGAGACGAGACATATCAAGACAGGTTGAGCAGGATGTGACATGTCAAGACAGGAGGAGACATGTGAAGACAGGTTGAGCAGGACGAGACATTTCAAGACAAGTCAAGACAGGACGAGACATGTCAAGACAGCTCGAGACAGGATAAGGTATTATGTATTGTGTGAATGTACAGAAGGTACGTGTACGCATCCGCAATACGTACCAGTTTGTACGTATGCGCAATAGATTCCCATAAGTTGTACACTTACACATTAGATACCTATTCCTTGTACGCATGTGCAATAGGTAACAATGGGGTCTACGCATGCGCAGTAAGTAGTACCTTTATCAGGTGTACTTCCAATCATCATGTCAATTGGATCTCCAATCATCATGTCAGTTATACCCCCAATCATCGTGTCAATTGGACCTCCAATCATCATGTAAGTTATACCCCCAATCAACCTGCATTTGATACCAAACCTACTGTAACGGTGCATCAGATGCACCGTTCTCAGGTAAATATTCCCCTTGAAATTTACGAAATACTTACCGCCGCGGCACCTAGATATAAGCATGATCCCCCCTCCGAATGTCGGCCGCACGCAAATTCCTCAGCCCCACTCCGCAGAGCACGGGAAATAACACATTTACCCCCACTCCGTGCCAGTTGCAACCCGTTCGCAAGTCCGCGAATGGGTATAAATACTCACGCCGATCTCAAGTAATTCGAGTCCAGTTGAAGGAACTCTGGAGACACTCAGGAACCCCGACTCCCAAGGCCCGCACCAGGACACCTGGGCGAAGCCAAAAACTCTAGACACTCGAGTTTACCTTGCCGGGCGAAGACACTTCGCACGGCAAACCCGCGCCGACCGGATGGCAGTTTACACCATTGACAGCCCATTCCATGCGTTCGACAGTTCGACGGATCGACTGTTCGACACACAAGCGTGGCCCGCAAACTGTCGAACCGTCGAACTGTCGAACGCATGCGGACGCTTGTCCGCATAGTACAACAGTTCATTGGAGGTGTAACTGACACAGCTATACCTCCAATATTATACCACCGTTCTGGCGGTGGCGGCGAGAAGTTCAGGTCGGGATTGGCGTACGGTGGCCGTGCGCGCGATAAAGATACCGTCGAGTGTCTTGGCGGTGGCAGGGAGAAGGAGGGAATGCACTACAGGTGTCTCGCAGTACGCCGCTAGTGGTGGTTACTAGCCGGAAATGGGTGAACGCTCGAGTGTCTCGAGCGGTGAAGGAATCGGCGCGCCGGGTGTCCCGACATGTTGCCGGCGGACGCTTGTCCGCCGACAACGCCGAACTTCCCGTCGCCACCGCCAGAGCCCGCACGGATCTCACCGGGATTTTGGTTGCAGCCGTAGGCACCGAAAGCGGCCGCCAGGACTTGGAGGAGCCACATGTCAGGCCCGGTCAAATACATATACTTGAGTTGAAATCAAACTGTATACAATTGTAAATAAAGTAGAAAATAAAGCGAAAATCTCCCCAACTCTCAAACCTAATAATTATATTACAATCATGATACGGCGAGCATATCCGGCATATCGGACAGCGTTTCACTACAATCATCATGCCGATCGTAACCGAATCGCTGTGTCAGTTATACCTCCAATGATCAATTGTACGTCTAATTATTACGCCAAGTGTATCCCCAATTGTCCTGGTAAATATGCCCGCTATCATCATGCCATTCGTACCTCCATTCATCATTAGAGCTATAATTGACGTGACAATTGGATGTACACTTAGAATGATGTTTGGAGGTATACTTGACATGATGACTAGAGGTCCGTTTGGCATGATGGAGGTACGATAGGCATGAAGATTAGAAGTACAAATTTCTTGATGAATGGAGGTTCAATGCGCATGATAATTGGAGGTATGATTGGTATGATGATTAGAGGTACAGTTGGCATAACAGTTGGAGGTACACAGTTGGAAGTCCTCGTGCTTTTGACTATTGATGACGTGGCCACCAGTCGCTTGGCTCGGGTTCGTCCTCATCGCCCGTGATCATCAGATCGCTCGAGTCAAGCGAAATTTCTCTGGCAGAAATTTCTGTTCGTCCTCGCCAGAATCGGAAAACTGGTTTCCTCGAGACGTTATCGTCGATCCAGACGTTAACCTCCTCATCAGACAAGTTTAGGGGGTGGATAATGTCGAGGGCAAAATGAAGAACGCTATCAAACACGTCCTTCAGCAACGACAGCGACATGTTGACTGAGCTCAAAACGACCGACCCGCTGAGACTGATTCACGCAAACAACACAACGCTACCGCTACTATAGTCACAATTTTTACTACTATAATACCAGCTAGAGTAGTAAACGTCATAACAGTTGGAGGTACAATGACCATGATGACTGACGAATAATTAGCAGATTGTGGTTCGCTTTGCTATCAGTTTGTGCATGTGAATAAACACTATAAAAAATCTCATGTTGTCTGAATCGGATTCCGACTGTGACAGTTTGAAAATCAGTTTGATATTCGCTCAAACGGATTTCATGCTGCGAGAGCATAAAATTTTACTGCGCGAGCATGTAAACAGATAATCGATTGAATTGTTTGTTGACACAATCGGACAATAGACTCAGATAGTAAATTTTCATGCTCTCATAGCATGAAAATACTATGAGAGCATGAAAATTTTCATGCTATGAGAGCATAGTAATTCATGCTCTCATAGCATGAAAATACTACTCCTCGCGGAAGGAACGTCTTCTTCTCACAGAAATTAAATTTCTTAGAGTGAAGAGATTAACATGGCCGGATTCGAACTCCGCCGAAACGGTTGTGGACCTGCATATATGATAAGATAACGATAATTGGAATTCTGCCGGAACCGAAAACGTCATTAAGATAAAAAGTTGGAACTCCACCTAATTAAAAACACAATTAAAATTATTACACCGAAGTAGATACTTTTTGCAGATACATTGATAAAATACCGAACACAATATTTCCCTTCATACTTTAATAGACTTTAGTACATTACACCACTAGGGCGGGGATTTCGGAATTCTTCACGAATGCACTTGCGGAACGAAGCGAAGCCGATAATATTTTTCCTTGCGAGGGAGCGGGAAGCCCCCGTTCCCGTATCTCAGAGCATCAAAATCTCATATGTTGATAAAAATTAATTTTTCTCAACACATTAAAACTATTATTATAATAGTTTAAATATTTTGTTAAATTATTAGCGACAAATTAGTCAGGGTCGTAAACGTCGAAACGTTACAGTATTCGTATTTATTTGCATTAAAAATTTCCTGCGATCAAATTTCGAAATAAATGAATAAACATACATCATAAATAAAATTCAAATCTTCGCAATTCAAAACGTCGAACTTCGATTTTTGAACCTTGAACTTCGAATTTTGAAAGTTCGACCTTCGTTCTTCGACACTTCGAACTTCGAAGTACTCTTCGAAGATTCGACACTTCGAACTTCGAAATTCCCTTCGAAGCTTCGAAATGTTCGAAGTTACAAAGCTTCATAAAATCTGGTTCTCTATTATAAATGCGTTCACTCATGTTAACGTATTTTACTGCATCTTCTACCCACTTTCCCGGATGCAAACACCAACTGCATCCATATAAACCGTTAAACTGAATGTATCCTTGCATTGATGGTCTTGCCGTGCCGTTTGTGCGGCAGCAGACTGCTGTTTTTGTTCTTCGTTAATACGATTAATACCTTCATTAGAGAAGTCGTTCATTTCTATTAAAAAAACTTTGAGAAAACTTGTCATATTCGGTTTTCTTTGACCAAACCATACACCGCTAACTATAGTAGACTGCATTCGCACTTGGGGAGGACTTCATTTATAATAAATTGTATTAGTCTTATTGATTGAACGGATCCTTTGAAAGCAGGTACTCCATAAGTGCTGAATGTTAACGTTATATCATTAACATTTCTTTTGATACCCTATACAATTTCAAAGCTGGGTAACTGACCGTTCCAACTCAGAAGATGCAGTCTTGATGCGAACTCTTCGGAGTAAGCAGTCTCTATTCGGGACTAACTCAGAATTTTGCCTAATGGCCAACCTGGTCGACGATTAGCTTCGCGTAACAGGACAATGTCGCCAATCTGCCATTACAGACAGGGTTATCTCCACTTTCTCCGCGGTTGGAGCTTTCTCAGGTTGTTTAATATCGTAGTATAATATCGTAGTATAAGTGGACTGTAATTTGAAAATATTTTACTTTATTTCCTGCACCTACGAGTGCAAATGACTCGCGCTGAACATTACGTGAATTTAAATTGACTAAACCCGAAGTATTTATATTAATTTCCGGCCCCCGGCGAGGGGGAAACGCCGAAGCGTGCAAAAGGTCAAATGACCAAAACACCGGTGCCACAGGCACAAGACAAATTTCAAATTATAACGGTCATAGACCGAACTAATCTGCTAAGTATTTGCCACCCCAATTTCTTGGCTCTAACAATCCGCGCCAACCCTATTCCCTTATTGGCGAATTCGGCGGCGGACATTTTTCGCGATTTTTTGAAGCCTACGAAGCTACGGGATAATTAAACGGCCCGACGCCGTATAAAACGAAAGCGAAACGATAGCCCAACGTGGGCACGAATTTGTCTCGACACTAATACACTCTCGGCGCGACACACACAGACACACGCGGCGCGACACTCCCGTTAAAAATTCCCACTTTTTAGAGCTACCCCTTTTTTCTTTGTTTCTTCAGGATCCCAAAGGATAGGAAAAGGGGAGGGTTCCCCGATACTTATATTTGGTCCTGGTGACGTGGGGTCCAAATGGCGCCGGAGCAGTGGAGAGATCCCGCATAGCACACATACGGAGAAACTCCGGAGATATTTCGAAGATGATCTCCCTGAGAAGCGTAGATACATCGGAGATTTAAGGGGCATTTCCGTAGTTTCGCCGGTGAATCTCTGTAGTAATGTCCGCATGAATAAAGTAAAATCAACGTAGATAAATGGTAGATATTCGGGAGATATTCCGGAGATTCAACGAATCTGGAATTGTACGAACAGTATGCACGTAGAAAATCGATACGAGAATCTCCGGTCTTTCTCCATAGTATCACCGGAGATCTACCGAATATCTCCTTTGCATCTACGTTGAATTTCCATGGAAACTCCGTACCCTAACGGAACATCTCCTGATCTCCAAAGATTCTCCGTCGAATCTCCGCGGTTTTGTTCGCGAATTTACGGAGAATCTACGGCGAATAGAAGAATCTCCGGAGATTGTCCCTACTTTGCTATACCGATGGAGTTACGAAGATCATCTCCCGAATATCAACGTAGATTCTTCGTTGACGGGTAATGGACTATCTCCGATGAAAATCGTCCCATCTCCGTAGATTCTTCGTAGATTCTTCGTAGACACAAATTATCTGTGGCACATAACCAGAAATCTACATCAATTCTCCGTTGATAATTCGGAGAAGAGTTTTTTAGGTGATCTTTAGTAGAATTTTGTTCGGGCGGCCCGAGTAGTGTACGGGGACCGGAAGGGCAGCCCGTTTCGTGGCAGCCCGGCCAGGGCCGCGTCAGGGTCTTGGGGGGTAAATCGAGACCGAGCCCGAGCCCGAGGGTGGAAGCCCGATCGGGCTTCTACGCTTGGGCCCGGTTCGGACTCTGTGGCGGAAACTCGGTCAGGGCCCGCTCGGGTTTCCGCACTGGGGCCCGCTTCGGGCTGTCACGGAAGCCCGAACGGTGCCCGGCTCGGTCTGGCGCGTGGAAGTTCAGTCGGGACCAATCGAACTCTGACGTGGTAGCCCGGTCGGGTCCTAAATCGGTTTCCTTTTTGCGCAATTTTTTCTCATAAGCACCCAGTTGGCTCGGCAACAAGTATATAAGACCCCTTCAGTGTGTATACGTTGATGTAAGTAAATATAGGTCTCCGCACAAGAGGTGGCTTCAAGGGGGCGAGGACTAGCAGCGCCAATCCGGGTTGAATGAAACCAGGCCTCGGCTAGGACATTTCGGCCTCCACCGGGACGCCGGTTGATCATGTAACGCATGTTTCTGGCGGAGCTGGAACCTAGTCGGGAAAACCAATCGGGGCCCGGAGTCGGAACTCGGTCGGGCCCTGGACAGGCAGCCATCCCATCCGGGTTGTAATAAGGCTCTAGGGTTGAAACCCGACCATGCCCCGGAGTGTAAACAATATTTTTTTACCTTGAAATTCATTCCGGGTCCGGCCCGGGCCTCAGCTGGGGCATTCTCGGGCCTAGTCGCGCACTCCGGTTCAGGGCCAGATTGAACATGTACCGTATGTTTCTGTCGGGGTCCGAATTCGAGACATTGCCGAGATGCCCGTCTGGGGCCCAGAGTGCAAACCCGATCGGTCCTCGGTCAGGTAGCCACGCCAGAGCCTGGTTTATAATCGGGCTTCATGGTGGAAGCTCGGTCGATCCCCGGAATGGAATACTAGCCGCAGCTCGGTCGGGTTTCTACTCGAAAACCCGATTACAAACTCTGGGATGGCTGCCTGTCCAGGGTCCGACCAGGTTTCGACTCCGGGCCCCGACTGGATTTCCCGACCAGGTCCCGCATTCGGGCCTCGGCCGAAACGTGCATTACATTATCGATCTGGCCCTGACCCGGCTTGCGCAATTGTACTGGCCGGGGCCCGGCCGTAGCCCGGACTGAATTTTTACTAGGGATGTCATGGGAATCTCTAACGGCACAAACCCGTAAATGTACTCGTAGATTCTTCATAGATATTTAGAAGAAGAGATTTTGAGGAGTTAGGGGAATATCTCGAGTTAGGGAAATGGTTCTGAAGAAATGTCTGAAGAAATCGGTTTTTTATACCAATCTCTGCTTATATTACCCGAACATCACCTAAAAATCTCTTCATTTTCATCAATTAGTACATTTACAATCAGAGAGGTTTTCTTTTTTCAGTGTAGGTGTGGAAATTAATCATCCTCGGAGAAAGCGTACAGTTCTCCGTAGATTATTCCATGATCCGCAGAATGTCTCTTTGTTGTTACACAAAATTGTACATGCGTAGAAACCGAAAATTCGACGCTGACTACATGAAGCAACATCTGTAGCAATCTGACAACTCTACAGAGTATGTCTTAGAATTGTCCAGAGATGTCTGGAGAATCGATTCTCTGTTATCACAGAAAATCTTCTCCGATATCAGCTAATGTTTGGACTCTTTTTTTCACAATACACTGAGAAAAATGTTTAATAAGAAATTACTACACTGTACAGTAATGATGAAGTTAATAAGAATGATTCCGGTAAGTGCAATGCCATCTTTAAACGAATATTATACAAATTAAAACTTATCAAAAGTATAGTAAAAATTTCAGTATTTCTATGATTCACTTACATATAATATAAGTCTTACTGGAATTATGCGTCTAACATCATCGTTATTATAAAGTATAGTAATTTCTTATCAAACTTTCTTCTCAGTGATGTAGATTAATTGAAACTGAAAGTTCTACACTGAATTTCGAAGAGAATTCTTTTATTATTTAAGTAGTCCATTTTTTTATCGTATCACCTTAGATTTAATTCATGCGATTCTTGGAACAGACTTTGTTTGAACGATGATTTTTTTCTAAATCATCGTCCTGAAAGAACGTTAAAAAAAAATAAATACTGCGAGGCAAAATTTTGTGTTATGATCCCATAC
>JABFPB010007392.1:0-11056 GCA_022817645.1 Ceratoteleas bidentatus | reverse complement strand
AGAGTAATTATAATGTTATATTACTTTATATTACAACTTTTTTAAAGAATGATTGTTAGAGGAATAATGAAAAATATATACCAAACTAATATAAATTTGTTACACCTGTTGGATTATTCAAGAACTTATGATTTAATCTTATATTTTTCATTATTGCATTGGTATTTTCAATATTTATTGATGATTGGATAATAGAATCAAGAGCTTTTTTCAACAATTATAAATGAGTTGATTTTTTATAATTGACAACAAATTTTTCAAATATTTTTGAATGTGAAAACTGCTCTAATATTTTAAATTTCAATATTCTCATTCTCATTTCAAATTGTACTTGTAGAGGAAATCTTATGAATAAATTATCATTTCTTTAATTTGAAAAAATAGTTATTATGCTGTTTTATTGCACAAAATATATTTAAATATATATTATAATTTTTAGGTATCCATGAAATAGACATCAACCAGATCAATGAAAAAATGGAAGAAATACAACGGGAAATTGCAAAAGTGAAACAGGATACCAGAAAATTCATAGTGGATAACTATATTGAGTTTAAACCATTATTAAAGAAGGATCATGCAATTGTTGCAAAGGCTGAAACACTTGTTAATGAAATTACTACCTTGCAAACCAGTGTCGATAATCAGGTAAATATTTTCATATTAAATAACATTGTTCAGATGAAAATATTCTTTAAATTGAATTAGCAATACATAAAAATACACAATGTCTGTACATTAAATATCAACATCATCTTCATAAACAGTAAAAACAAGCTAATAAATATTCATAATAATAATGATTTTTATATTCAAACACATAAAAATCATTTTAAATATGGAAATTATTTGTCATTTTACTCACTTTTTTATTGAACTATGACTAAGAAATTCTAAAAAATATAAATAATTTATTATGAATGTACACACATTTTTAAACAACTAAGACCAGAAGACTTTCTTATAATTCAATAGTTGAATTACTGAAGATTATTCAACTTTCTAATTGAATTATCTTCAATTAAAAAATGTACAAACCAATGTTTTTCAGGTAAAAGTAAAATTGCAAGGATTCAGAAAAGAACTGCTGACTCTGTCCAACTCCTTAAAGGAACTCAAGTACAGTTTATCAATATCCACCTCCCTCCTCAACGTCCATAAATACCGAATGTCTGCCAAAAGGGCCATCGAAAATAATCAATACACCGAAGCCGCGAAAACCCTTCACAAGCTGAAAACCATACTCTTCCATTCGAACGACGATGTCCAGCACCTCGACATAATGGACACCCTCAAGAGGGAGTACTACAAACTGCACTCCCGCTTGTACACCAAAGTGTCCACTCTGTGGCAGGAAAACGTGCAGCAGGAGGAAACCGTAAACTTCGACGGTCGCAAAGTCCACAAAATGTACCAATTGCACGACGACGTGATGGACAGTCTCATCAGAATAATGTCCCACATGGACGATTTGGACCAATGCATCGACGAGTTTTGCACTAAACTGCTGGCACTGTTTGTCAGACCAATCATTTCCAGTGACTGTCAGGTGTCTATGCAGCAGAGTCAGAACATCGATGCGTTTACGGTGGAAATCGTTGGAAAAACCACGACATTCAATTACAGACAGATTTTGCATAATATGAAAATGCTGTTTCAATTCGTTTACGATTTGTTCAATTTGAAGTCGAAGGATAACAGTCACATGCTGGAAAAGATGCGCAAGTTTCTTTACCCAAATTTGTCGGGGATGCTGATCAATGATTGTTTGGCGAAGACCATTCCTACATCCAGTTCGGAATTGGAAAAATTTGCCTCTGTTCGGGAGGATATTGTTGAATTTGAGGACCAACTGGTTGAGCTTGGTATGATTGGAAGAGAATAGGAAAATTAGAAAGAAAGATGTGAAATGGAAAAAGGGTGGGTTGATGAGGTTTGCTGGCTTGTTGCAGGTTTTATATCGTCGGATGATCGATATTTGAGTGGATACATAGCTAATGTGGATAATCTTTATACAAACAAAATCCGACAAGGGTATTTGGTGAGGGCGAAGGAAATTATGAAGAAAGATTTGCATGATAGTGTGCAGTATATACCTAAGGTGTATATTAATTAATGATTTAAAGTGAAAAAATGTTTCTGCATCTAAACTTTAGATGTAAAAACGTTTTTTTTTATTTTAGACTTCATTTGGAAATTTAATTTCCAAATTGTTCACCTACAAATATTATTATTTTAACAAAATAATGTCGTTATAGGATCCTGTGCCACTTATGCCTGAAGAAACTATTACCGACAATACTTTAACGGGATTCAAAAGAGCTTTAAGCAGCAAGACATTCCAACTGCCACAATGCCAAATCAGGTATTTGTTATGACAAATAAAATGTATTTTGATGAGGTTTTATGATTCTTGAGAATAACGGTGATAATGTCCATATTTGTTTTAAACAGTAAAAGTACAAAAGAATTACTAGATCTCATGGAAGAACTTCTAGACGAAACCTGCCGAAATGCAGATGATTGTGCTGCCAGACTCTTCTTCACGAGTAGAGATATCATTGAAATGTACATCGGAATAGTTCCTCTGCACCATAAGCAATTTTTGGAAAAAATCCCTCAGCAAGTTGGTACTGTATTTTATCTACAATATCAAAAATCGAAAACCCCACAAATCAAAAACGCCAACGACAGAAATATAACAAAAGAAAAACAAAATATCCACAATATTGCCCCAAAATAAGTTCATTCATTGTTCCTAATTGAAAACCCAAAAATAAAAAATATCAACAATCGGAAACCCCAAAAATCAAAACCTCGAACAAAAAAACCAAACAAAACAACAAAATATTTACCAAAAACCAAACAAAATAACAAAAAATTTACGGAACATTTTTTAACTTTTTCTATTTGTACAAAGAAGTCATTTGCGGTAATTTAGTTAATTTTTAAACAATTTTGATTTGTTTATCCGGGTTTGCTCTGGTTTTACCAATAGCTTTACACAAAAGTTGTTAAATATATTTATTTCTTTTGAATGTTACTTTCAGCCTTATTCCACAACAACTGTTGGTTCCTTGCTCACCATCTACTAACTTTGGCCTACAAATATGAAGATAAACTACCTGCAGGGGTTCAAAAACACAATTTAACATATGTTGATCAAGGTTTGATACTTAGGTCCCTTGGCACTGAACACTTTTTAAAACAAATGTCATATCAAAGAGACATTATTCATAACATCCTTGACGATTCAGGTAACGTTTTCGAAATACTTTTCTCTTACAAAAATTTGCTTTGGTGCATATTCATAATTTCATATTTGTTTTTAATAATCCCTGTTAAAAAATTGAATCTAATAACACAATTTAATTTTAATGCAAAATAGAGCTTTAACATTGAATTTAAGATGAAAAATAATATTTTTAACATAATTTTTATTATATTGCAGGATTATCAAAAATAGGGGAACCATCAAAGCTTCCCGAAGATACCGAAAAAGCATTGAGGCAGTGCATACGGCAACTCGAACTTTTAAAAACGGTTTGGCTAAATGTGCTCCCGGAAAAAGTTTACTGCAGATCTATTGGTAAAAACGCCTTTATCGATATTCATATTGTTATTACAAAACCAATGTGAAACAACTTCAAATCAAATGTATTTTATTTACAAATGCAAACAATTTGATAAATGCAAATTTCCTGCACTTTTTGATCAAAATCTATAAAATTCTTACAACATTGATTTCACATTCGTTACACACACTAGTTTTAGAATGTACCGTTTTTTATAATAAAATTAATGTATTTTGTTATAGGATGTATAATGGATTCTATGGTGGAAAAGTTAATATCGAAAGTAACGAGTGTCGAAGACATTTCTGCCGATGTAGCAGCGGATTTGGTTACACTTTATAACATCGTCGTTGCAAGATTGCCTGCTATTTTCCCGGTAAAATTTTGTTTGACTTACAGTTTGAAAAGTTGGACAAATAAAGTTTGATATAAACGTTGATAGAACGATTATTGAAGGTATAGTAAACGTTCCTATAACGTTTCTAAAACGTTTCAAAAGTTTCAATGTTCTATAAATGATGAAAGTTCAGTAAACGTTGATAGAATGTTTAAGGGATGTTTATTAAACATTTGAAAATATTTCAATATTATTTGTGCTCTGATAAAAAAATGCTTGATGTAATTGTTTCTTTAGGAGTCCGGAGACATTCAACAGTACGTTCGAAAATGGACGAAATTAAAGGAACTAATTGTGATCTTGGGTGCCTCCTTAAAAGAAATAGAGGAACGGTGGGCTCTTGGCAGTGGCCCTCTGGCACAAGAGTTCAGCGCCGATCATGTCAAAAAACTAATCAAGGCACTTTTCCAAAACACGGACAGAAGAGCAGCACTGCTAAACAAAATTAAACAGACTGTAGCATAAATCAGGGTATCGAGAGCTCCGAATTTTAGAAGATCGATAAACAATTTACCATAGAGTTAAGAATGGTATGTAAAATATTTTCATTCAATTTAAATCTAAATAAATAAATTTTCATTCATTTATTTTAAATGTGATGAACCAATTTCACTTGATAATGCTATTTTTCTGTCAATTTAATATAATTTTTTTAGTTTCTGGCACCCAGTTAAATTATTTTGTATTAATTGTATTAAATTGATTCATTCAAATTAATATAAAAGATTGCGTTAATGTTATGGTGATTTGTCAGATTTTATAGACATTTTTTGAAAAAAAGTTATTCTGACAGTTAAAATATATTACTTAATCTTTGACAATTCAAAGCAAATATTTATGCGAAAAAAGTTCTTGAAAATATTCTTTTTTTTATATGAAGAGTGTATATGAAGACCTAGGTGCTTTTCCAATAACATTGAAAATTTAAAATAATAGCAAATAATTTATATTTTCGTTAGATGAATTAATAACAGTAGAAATAAATAATTTTGGTTGAAATTATAATTTTATTCAAATCAAAATTAAAATAAATCGATTAATTCGATTTTTTTTTTTAAACTAATCATGATTTTTTCAATCTTGATTATATTCAATATAGCTGTTTATTGAATTTGAAATTGATTAGGGTTTCTCAGTGATAACTAAATACTGATGTTATTTTTCTGAATTATTAATAAATATACAATTGTTTGACATTATTGATTTTTTTCAGGTTCTACGAGTTTCTCGTCAATCAGCAACCTGGATGAACTAAATTGTAAATTGTGATATTTTGATACCGAAGTTTAAAACAGGAACAACTGGCATGTGTATACGCCAACCGATGTCAGTTTTATTCACACCATCTATGCTCGACATTTTTAGTGGAAATAAAGAATTGGTTTTAAGAATTAATTAGTGATTTTGTTTAATTTAACTGATAAAATAAATAAATTAATAACTAAAATAAGTAGGTAATAACAATAAATTGTAATTGTTTATCATATTTTTCAAAGAATAAACAATGTTTTGTACATAGGTGATACGTATATAATAAATAGTTTTAACGATATCAGACATATTTATTCATTGATTTTATTTAACGATAACAATTGTTTCCCTATATGTTATATTTACTTTAGCAGCAATCCAATTTTTTTAATTAATCTATTATTTTTATAGTTTATAGAATAGAAAATCGCAAGCAGTGAAATAATAGAGCCCTTTAAATATATTTTGTATAAGTGATACAATAACTTCTGAATTATTTTTCATAAAATTATATATTTCAACTTTGAAACTCACTTATGACTAGCAGAATAGCGTGCGAACCTAGCGGCATTTTATGAAACTCCGAGAAATAGCGCAGATAAAGCGAACCGACAGTAATTATTGTACTAAAAAGCACTTTGTACACCTTTTTCAATAAAAATGGGCTATTTTATGACGTGAAAACGTGTTTTAATTGTGAAATGTATTGTATTTTTCATTAATTGTTTTTAAACCAGGATTTTGCTTTAAGTCGGCTATTTTTCATGTTTACACGCCACCAACGGATCCTGCTAGTCCCAATAGCAATTGAATATAATTTTTCTCGATCTCAGAAACGTCACAGTCGCAAAGATTGGACATTTTTCTCTAATTAAAGCCACATAAAGTTGGAAGTTGCATCATTTGTTAACAAGAAATATACATTAATTAAGAAATATACATTTTTGATGATTTGAATTACACAGTTAAAAAGCTAAGATTCTAACATTTAGTTAATCATTTTGAATCAAACTGTTCGAAAGAAAACTGACAAAGATATTTGTCTTGTACACATAGAAAGAGAAGCCCGAGTGTGTCCTTCGGTGAGTAACAAGGATGCTAAAACGGCGCGAGTTCCGAAGGGTGAAAAACATGGATTTTCCGCAATGTTCAAATGTTCCCCTAATTTTTGTGAGGAGCGTATTAGAACTATTTTTGATTGGTTTATGCGGTTTTTGACAGTATAGTGGACCCAACTTGTACTTCCACCTAAAAAGACTTCTCTAATGGTTACTTTGTGGTTTTTGACTGTGTTTTTTATTTCTCTAATAGATTGATGGATTATTTTAACTGGTCTCTTATTACTTGAAGAAAAATATATCTTTTATCAACAAAATAGTAACTTTTTCATATATATTTTTTATTTCTCTTCAAATGATATTCTTGAACAATTTTCCAGACTTCCATGAACAAATTTCCTAACCACAGAAAGCATATATTTAAAAAAAATGTAAACTTCAAATTTTAGTTTAACGTGGAAATAAAGTTCACATTTTACGAGGAAAAAAATTTACTGACAAAAATTACTAAAGAGTTAGCTGCCACTGCAATTAAAAATTCCATTAATTTACTAAGAATTAGGGGAGAGTCTAGTCTGATGGGCCGACTAAGGAAAATTGTTAATATTATAACTTTAAATGTTTTTGTCTAATCATTACCAATTGGATGACACTGTTACAAATAATCATGTTCTTACCTTGACTATTTATGTTCCAAACAAGCATGCAAAATAGCTAAATTGTTACGACTTTCGATACATTGTTTGGACAAGCGCTGTAGACGGCCCAGGTTACCAGCCAGTTTGAATTCACAGGTGGCCCAATATACCAGTGGGGACATTTTTGCATTTATTTATTAATTATAATTAAACGTATCTTGAAAACCTGACATGAATCAGCATATAATATCAAAGAGATATAAAAAATTAGAGTAAAACTATTGTTTTTAGACATAAATCTTCCTAAATTATATTATTTTCTCAAGCAAAGCATGAAAAAGTTATAACGATAGTAGTCGGATTTAGCTATGTATCATATAATGTTAATTTTAATTAAAATTGAGATAAATGGGTATCAAATAACTTAATTTATGTGAATATTATTGATATTATAAAAAAATCTCATGACTAAAAACAGTGTATTTGAAATATTAGGGTGGCCCATATTACCAAGTGGCCCAAGTTACTCGCCTCTCCTCTATGTTGTTACTGCTACAAAATGTTTTACAGCTCCACTTGAGATTTATAGCCGCCATGTTCATTCTGTTACCCTACTATACCTACCACTTCCAAACCAATTCTAATCGCTTTTCCTCTGTTGAAAACCCAACTATCAAAGACAAGGTAAAAATGAAACAACCATCATATCCTCTGTATAATTCACATACTATTTATTATAAAGATAAAGAAACAGAACATGTATGATCACTTTTGACTTCTTACGTAACTTCGCGTGATAAAGGGGAAATACTACGGGACGTACTATCGCTAGGAGAAAAAAAACGCGAAAAACGAAAAACGGCCCAAAGTCGGCCGCGAAAAATCCTCCTCAAGTAAAACTTCGCGAGTCGCGAGAGAAAAAAAAACCGCCCGACAAAATCATCCATCGCATTTTCGTGATCCACAAATCGACTCTCCCAATAATTCTTCGCTCGCTGCGAAACGGATTCCCGGCGACTTTTGCAGCGAGCGGCGAAACAACGTAAAAACAGGCAAACTGAAGAAGAAGCGCGGGCAAAAACAAAGTCAACAAAAAACGTGTCTTCTGGAAGAATCGTCTTCCAGTCCTTTTTCCCTTTTTTTTTCATTCCCCACCGGTAAGCTTGCACGCAGAGACCCATCGAAACGTTCCCTGATTCCCCAGATTCCCAAAAAATTGTCGACCTTTAGATCAAGTCCCAACGTGCATCAGTCTTACAAGTTCTCCCCCAAATTCATAATCGAAATACTAATTTGCTGACGCGTTACAATGTTGCTCCTGTTTCCCAGTGGAACTTCTGACGAAATTCCACCGGAAACTGCGCGAAACTGGACGATAAACGTGACAAATTGACCCGCTACAACCGCGGAACGAAGAAGCGAACGAAAGACGCGACAGGTGGCGCTGTACCAGGCTTGTTGCTGTGCTTACAAAAGAAGGTGTAAGAGTGTCTCGAGGCCGCCGACTCTTACGCTCGGGTAATAATAAATGGTTGAGAATAGTCCACATCGAATTGTTTCACTTGCGCTGCTTTCATACATACAAGTCCCCCATACGTAATTGCGTGTGTCGCTGTGGCATCGTCGTCTGTTGTACAATTTGAGGACCCGACGAGAACCTTACGTGTTCTTTACCCGACGACCCGGAGATTAGACCTAAAAAGCAGGCGGTGCAGTTCTGTGTGAGTATTAGCTTCATAGCCAACCGTCTATGAAAACTCCACTGACGTCACTTCGAGAGTGCTCTGGTCTGTTTATTAATTGACTGGCTGTTGTCGGTTCGAGACGTCGGAGACGCAGTTACGGCGAGATTAGAGAGTTGTGCTTTCGTTTTCGTTAGCTTTTTCTTTCTTTTCGACGCGGTCGCTCTTACGTAAACAGCCACTTCATATTAATAATCGTAGGCATTGATGTGAAATACAGAGATTTCAGTTCAATTCAGCGGTACAATAGATCATCCACTCGTTGACAGTTCTAGAGCGCAGTGCTGACTTAGATTGGCGATTTGCTGTTTTAGTTGAAAGCCTAACTGGAAAGTGATGTTGGAGAGTCGAGAGGGTGGAGAATGTCTGTCTGTTATGATTGTCAAGGACAAATGGAAACATTGAGATCTAAGGATGAAAACAGTCTGTTTGTCTTTCCTATTGTTTAGTATTTATGTCTTTCAGAAGGGAAGACACAATGCATTTTGCTCGACGAGGTATCAGGATATTTAAGTTAGGATAGTTCCTTAAACTAGTAAACCTAACAAATTGATGTAAGCAGATTTAGGTTTATCTTTTCTCCAACAGTCTTTTTTGTCTTTCAGAGTGTAAAGGATAATTTCTCAAATATTTGTTTGTTTGATATTAATAATATTTAGCTACGTTCGGAATGGAAGAAAATCAATATTGGATCTAAATAAAGGACAAATTAATGAAGACAGACTAAATTTGAAAGCAATCAATGTTCATTTTTTCTTTCCCGACTTTTGATATTTCAGTCATTCTCAAGATAGGGTTTAATTTAAATTCAATGTAATTCAATGTTATCTATTTATTGTTGATTCAAACAAGATTTGGAACTGTAGATTCTGATTCAAAACAGTTTTGCGTTAAGTAAAACTTTATCATTTGGAGTGCCGTAAAGTGTATTGGATCTATAGTTTCATCTGCGAGATAGCAGGAGGTTTCATTGAGAGCTAAAATGCGAACTAGTTATTGTTACGTAGCAAAACTTCATTTTATCAAGCGTCTGTAATCTAATAAAGTTAAAAAATGAGAATGCAAACTCCGCTATAGTATGTATGTTTAATGAGAAATAGAATTGCAGATCACCGGAGTTGGTTACTAGGAAGTTCTATGTATTCGTTATAGATAGTAAGCATGATATAAGTAGATGAAAAAATTGGTGAACAATTTTTTTTTTTTATTTTTTGCATTATTAAATGATAAGTAACTCTGACGTTCTATTACTTCTGCTGCCAATTTGTAAAAATGATAAGATTTAATCAAAAACATGTTTCGAGTCTCTAGTTTTGTTCCATTATTTAACCGTTGAATTTTCTAATTCTTTGTTTAAGTCCACAGACGCTCGAGATTTTAATGCACATATTTTGCAGTTAAGGCGTTTCAACATTTCAACATTAATTATCTGTACAGCTTTGGATGTTAACAGTGTTTATAAACTATGCATTGAAGAACAAATTGTGGCAACTTTGTGCCATTCATATATAATAAATGGTCTTGAAGATTTGTTTCTTCATGTATGTTCTTCCTTCCTGATTTTGGTCTCCGACTGCGCTCTACAACCGTCAAAATACAACGTCAGTTTTGTTTGTTTGGTCGTAATGTAGACAATGTTGGACGGCTGTACAATTCTTATTCCTAAGCATATACTGATATATAAATATATCAATATATTATATATATAAATATATTCACGTAGCAGATCATAAAATATGTATATATCAACAGGAAATAACATGCGTTGGAAACATGATTTTTGTTCACTCTCTATTTCATCCGATAGAGGTGCCTTATATTTTAAAAACCATGTTTCCAACTACGAATGAAACACAAGCAATCAATAGGAAACAAAATTGGTCAGGAACAGGACTTTTGTCATTTGTCGCTTTTTACATCTGAATCAGCGAGCAGGCAGAAGTCGTGCTCCTGTGGCAGAAGGGTAATTTTACTTACACGCGAAAAAAAGCCGAGCAAATTATACCAAACATTTCATTGATGGTGGTAAAAGTCAATGGTACTAAAGAAATTGTTTGTGACTCGTTAGAAGATTCGAGTCACTTGTTCACTGGAAAACGGTTGTGACTTTGCAAGGAATTTGTGATATTTTATATAAAAATGGGTTAGGATTATATTTTTTTCACAAATAAAACTATAAAAGTGACTACTGTCAGCTCTGCACCAAGGGCGAAAAGTGATTACTATCAGCCCTGTACCAAGGGCGAAAAGTGACTACTTTCAGCCCTGTATCGGGCATCGGGCGGAAAATTATATTATCTCCGTCAGGCAGAAATAAACAACTTTCCGCCCTGCTCCTCAAGTCGAAATGAAGTACTTTTCTTCTTAGGTTCCCAAGTAATCTCCAATTCCAGTG
>JABFPB010007391.1:0-11061 GCA_022817645.1 Ceratoteleas bidentatus | reverse complement strand
TTGGAATTGATTAAACTATTTCTAACATTCAAAAACGAAAAATTAATTCCATTTAATTCTAATGAATGCCGAATTTGTCTACAAATCTAATTCTTTTCTATTAATTTTTATTCCAAATTTTTTGCTGGGATTTCATCCTAGCAAATCTATGTATAAAACGCTGAGGCATTTTATGCACAGACCTTCCTTAACGAATCAGCTTAAGAAGTCTGCATATGAATTCTCCATAATGAGTCTCCATATGAACTCAACATATTGACGCCTGGGTGGAAGAAGGATTCATTTCAGAAAAGACTCGAAAAAGGTTCCATTTCAGAAAGGTACCATTGATTGTTATGAGCTGAAATGGCATTTTTTCAAATCTCTGAAATGGAACCTTCTTGCTCCCAGGCATTGATATGGAAACTACATAAAGAAATTCTATACTCAGTCTGTATGACGAGATTCCATAAGAAGTTTCCACATGGTGACTTCTTACTATTGGAGTATATTTATTGCCTTAAACAGTATATCAATCAGCCAATACTGTAGAATAACAAATAGCAAACAAGTATTATAATTGAATAAGTAGCCTTTTTGCGATAAATTATATAACACTACACGTGTGATACGATTTTCCGTTGCTTTTCACTTCGTGAAAAGTATATATAACAAAACTTTGCTACTGCCAACTATAAAAGCAGTAAACTGTTCAATGAGTTATTTTAAAATTGCGAAAGATGAAATTGGACAAATCAAGTCTATTTTTCAAGAAAATGATCACTGTTGCTGTGCAAACTTTATTTGTCGAAAGGATGTATAGCGATTTAGTGTTTGTAAAGCACATTTAGAGCGTTCAGGGCGAAATGATCAAATACGAACACGTTTTCCAAATTAAGAAAGTTATTTTATACGAATTTGAAAATAAGCGATTTGTTTGCGAAATTCTCTCTGCATTTATTACATACTGATTTATTGTACACTGTTTAAAAAATTCAATTTTTAAATTAGTTTTTTAATTACAAATTAATTTGCTTTGTTTTGGATTTAATTTTTGAAAATAATAGTAATCATCACCCTTACAACGTGCTTTCAGTTATTTATTTAACGGAGCACAAATACTGAAACATTGTAAGAACGTTTACTAAAAAGAACGTTTATCGGGCAAACAATTCGGACACCAGCTAATTTCGTTTAGCTTTGATCGACTCATTGCCCGGGTATCATTTCCATCTCATCAGATGTTCGCAAGAAGACTGTACACCGTCCAACTAGTATGCACAGTTCATTCAAATCGATCAGTTGGAGAAGTTATTATAAACATACAAATTTTCAGTTATTAAAAATTCAAACTCTCAGTTATTAATTGAACATTCAATATCGTAGCCATTTGGAACTACTTTTCCGTGTTAGCGTATAATATAATAAAAAAAGTGACTGTCAAGGATAATCGATTTATTGTCATATTTAGCTTATGTAACATGCTCTCAAATATGTTACATTCCAGTTAAAAAAATTTCATTAGAAACAATTAGATACTTATAAAAAAAACATTGTCAAAACCAGATAGAAACCATTAGAATATATTTCCGACATGCAATTACAATTATATGCAAATAAAATTAATTATGTTGAATTTTCAACGGCAATTCGGTTTTTGTTTCACAAGTTCATTATCCATGGAATGATGAATTCACGCAATAACGTTCACTCGTCCGATATTGTATCAGAGTTTGTGCTAGAAACATCAGTGTTTCTAGGTGAACTAAGTAAATAAATAATTTGACAGACTAATTGCTAAACAAATGAACATTTAATTATTCGCAAGCAATGAGCACATGGAAGTCTATTTCCTAGGTTTAGTTTCGAACTTTCCTTCGCAGTGATTTGAGGATGCCAAAATTAGTCGAGTTTGAAATTAATTTTTGTTTACTTTTATTTATTGTTTTTCAAATTTTTGCACAAGATCAGATGTACGTAAATTGATATCAAATGTCGTAAAATCTTGACAAGTTTTCTAATGTGACGTTAATATTTATTTTCTAGTAAACACATGTTTGAACGCGAAGAAAAGATTAATTATAAAAATATAAACTTTCAAAAATTGGTCGGAAGTATTATGGAAGAAATGCAGTATAGGAACAGGTGTTTGGTGTACATTACGGACTCTCATTTTGAAGCGATGGTCGATATCGCTTATATCAAAGCGATACAGTATTTTCCATTATACAAGGTGTTGGGAAGCGTAATGTCCACTAATAAACTTTAATGGAATTTAAAAAGTGACGTGACTGTGTAATTTTTCTTGTTTTTTAGTTGTTGATATACGACGGTGAAGTATTGGCACCTCCGAGAAATACTCTTGTGTCTATTTTTGCCGCCAGTCATAAAAATGGCTGCCATTCGTATGTAATTCTAATGGCCAATGGATTACAAGTTTTGAATTTATTACAATTTGTAGAAAGGTAGTTTGGTTAATAAACTCATCACTTTTCTTTATTGCACCAAAATAAGTAGCAGTTTTTCTTGAAAAGCAAAATCACTTTTTCTGTTTTGGAAAAAACAACGAATTTTACACCAATAATGAACCACTTTTAGTACATCTGTGTGAAAATCCAATTTTCTGACAATTACCAGGAAACTGAGTACGAAATCCAATTCATTTTCAATAATGAAAAGTTTATTGTAAGAGTCTTCTCTTTTTCCCTAGTTTTCCAATACGCACTTGATCTCCATTATTTTTTAAATAGCTATTATTATATAAATCGTAATGAAAAATTCACTTAACTGCATCAATGATAGAATTTGCAAGCAATTTTTCCGCTCTTCGTTGTAGATCAGTTTTTATTCTTAATTATTACAATCACGCATCGAAGATTGAGTTTTTTCCCCAGAATTCAACCCTGAGACTTTGTAATTCTGAATGCATCAATAAACTGCAAGCATGTAGTTGGTTTGGAACACATTTTACCACAGTGTTAAATAATTAATAACACTGATTTATGTTAGGGAACGCCTGATAGACACTCGCGGATTCTTCTTGCTGGTATACGACGATCGAATCCTGCACCCCGAAATGAGTTATATATGGAACAGAATACTGAACGTGGTGTTCCTCCATAAATACACCGCCTCGTACCACAAATCCGACTTGATGTTAACACGCGAATGGTTCAGCCTCGATACCGTCTTCTTCCCCGTGCAAGTTTACCATTTCGTCCAGATCGCGAGCATCGACACTTGGTACAATGGCCGTTTTTTGTACGGAGGTGACCATTTTAAGTCAAAGACCATTGACCTTGAAAACCAGAAAATCAGCGTGGCTGTGTTCGAACACTTCCCCGCCGTGATCGATAACGCGATTTACATTTATGAACACGACGACCCTGAAAAGCGCAAGACTTTGGGTATTGAATTTGAGGTATAATTCATGAAGATTCCCTATTTATGGAGTTCATTTTTTCAGTGTTGTAGTCTCAATTTAGAATATATATTAAATTGAGATTTGACATCAAGATTCTTAATTTTCGAATGATAATTGATCAGCTGTGTGATCATATTTTTTTCTCGTTCAGCTAGTTTTATACATTGCGGCAGCCATGAACTTCCGCCCAATGTTTTATAAGCCATTCAACATCGACGCGGAGAAATGGGGTGTCGAAACGAACGGCTCATATAACGGCCTGATCGGCGAGGCGATCGAAGGGAAATCGACCTTTTATTTGGGTGATTTTTATAACACTTTGATTCACCACCGCCTGATGGACCTCTCGCAGCCGTACAATTCCGAATGTTTGACCTTCCTGACCCCGGAACTCTTGACCGACACGTCATGGAAACTTCTCATTCTACCTTTTAGGTGCATAGCAAAATTGTCAAGCTAAATTATGAAATGATATTATAGAAAAAACAAGATTCTATAATATAATATGGGTTTTGTCCAATCTGCACTAAAATTGAATTTTTCGTGCATGCATATCGGGCGCAAAGTGGTTCTTTCCGCCCTTACGGGCGCAAAATTTCATTTTGCGCCCGCATGTTTACGAACAACTTTGCTCCCTTTATACGGACCCTCCAAATGTTATTTTTTTATGCAGGGAAGACAAAAAATATCGTTCGCACCACAGACGAGAAAACCTATTTTGCGCCTTTGGTACAAAATATACTATTTTATTGTTTTTATGTAAATCCAATATTTTTATTCTGTTGGAATCAGTTAATAATAACTATCTATCGGTAGAGAACATAGAAAATAGAGAAACCATTCCTAAATGGTGATAACATTTTTATAGATTGTCTACGTGGATGGTGCTCCTATCCACTCTCTTCCTTGGTAGCGCGATAGTCCACTTTTTTTCCCTGTTCTACCAGAACTGCATAAGTTACAACAAAAGCATCTGTTTGATCCTGCCGGAGCGCCGGACTGCCAGGGAGCTGATGAAAGTCATCGAGAGCAACGATCTGGAAATCGAGAAGACCCTGCGGCAGGAGAACGAGGGATTGTATTTGTTCACGGAGGCGCAAAACAGCGTGTTGTACATCTACAGCATGCTGCTGCAAGTGTCACTGCCAATGCTTCCACGTGCATGGGCCGTGAGGGTGTTCATCGGCTGCTGGTGGATCTACAGCATTTTAATTGCCGTCTCTTATCGAGCGAGCATGACTGCCACGCTAGCTAATCCGATTGAAAAGCTGAGTGATGGATTTTTCGATTGCGATATGTCGTGCTTTGTTTGGCATTCTGAAAGTGCAAAGAACCGATCATAAGATGAAGAGTTCACATTCGATCAGAGTGGTTCTACTTGTAATCCGAAAAAATACTGATTGGATTCATATTTCTTTCTTGAACTCCTAGTTAAAAAATCAGTTTAAATGAGTTGCTGACAATTCAAAAGATTGCGGATTTAGGATAAACATTCACTTCTTTTACATTCATATCAAACAAATTTTGCAGAGAAGTCCCAATTATTTTTAGGCGGTTTTTGTCAGTGTTTTCTGTATTCTCCAATAGTTTCTGATAGATATTTTTAACTATTGTCCTTTGGAATATTGTTTTCACGTTACAGGAAAACGATAGACACAGTTGCAGAGTTGGCAAAAAGTTCAGTAAAAGTGGGCAACTGGATCCACGAGAACAAGAACCTCTTCATGATGTCGGACGACCCGAACGTGCAGAAACTTGGGATCAAATTCGAAGTCACGAGCAACGAGACTGCGGCCATCGAACGGGTCGCGAATGGAATATTCGCCTACTATGAAAATATATATTTGCTGCAGCAGGCTAGAGTGAAGAGACAGCTCTTGGAAGATGATTCGCAAGAGACAGTTGGCGAAGAGGAACGGCTGATTGCAGATAGGAATCTGCATGTGATGGAAGAGTGTCTGATGTACATGCCAATATCGCTCGGGCTGGAGAAGAACTCAGCCCTGAAGCCGCAAGTGGATTATCTGGTGATCAAAATATTTACTTTGATAGTAATAATAGAAGATGAAAAGTTTTTTTCATGTGGTTTCAAACTATACTTTGAAGCCAAAATGTATTGGTTTGAACTGATTCAGAGACTCTGAATTGGTTAAAATTTGAAATTTGCAGCGTTTGAAACCGATACAAATTTTACTTGATTGTTTATTTGATTTCAACTGGTTTTTGTTTTCTGGGAATTATGACAGCATCTGAAATTGTTATTGTCATATTTGCAGATAAGAAATGCAATAGAAGTTGGATTGTTGGAAAAATGGCTAAGTGATGTAATGGAGTGGTCAAAGATTGCAGAGAAGAAGTTCGAAAATGATCCGATGAAAGCCCTGGTGAATTTTCAAAAGCTGCAGGGGGCGCTGGTGGCTCTGGTAATCGGTTACTTTATCAGTTTGTTGGCTTTCATTGGGGAAAAGGTCTATTGGAAAGAAGTTATTTTAAAAGATCCTGCGTATGATAAGTATTATTTGGACAAGTTTTATGCAGAAAGAAAACGAAAGTGTTGAATTGCAGTAATACAAAGTTTAATAGCAGTTTAGATTAATCGCAAAAATTATTCTTGCAGAAAGTTTCTATTTGTGAAATAGGTATTTGATTCGTCAGTGTTATTTGCTCTTGATTACTAAGGATATAAGAAAACACTGCCTTTCTTAAATATATGCACATACATTTGCATTCTTTATTTAAACATATATTTGATAAATAAGTTTACATATCTATATAAATGCTATATCAGTAAGCAAGTGGTTGAGTAATAAGTAACATTCATAGTTCAATGTTCTTGAAACATTTAATCAAACGTAGTTGTTTGTCAGAAAAAATGCAGCATCTATTTTTCATTAGATGAATATCATCATTTTCATTGGAGAAAGTTTATTAAACAGACTAAAATATACTGCTTATTAAACAAATTATATTGTTACATGACTGATGCGATTAAAGTTCAGAGTACAGATTCCAATGAGAAAAGTAGGTTGGTCACATTTCCGTTATTTAATAATTGGTCTGAATACGCAGAGAGAAGTTCCAAGTGATTTTTTGTGGATTGCCACGATTTATTCACGTGAAACAAGTCCACTTGATAAAAGTTTTGCAAATCATAATCACGTGAGCCACGGTTGTTCTGAGGTCTTAAAATGGGATGAAAGCGTAGCGCACGTCCCAAATAAAATCCGGTGGCGCTCACCAGACAATCGCTCCAAGTCCATGGGATGGTATGGTGCATTCGATGCCATATTGGATTCATAGTGCGCATGACAATGTTGCATCTTACCCGCAGGATAATCCAGTGGATCGCATGCGATTTTAGTGTAATAACACCAATGTAATATTTTATGATATAATTTGTTCACGTGAAAACTGTTTGAGGAAAAATCACATGGAATTTATCTCAGTTTATGGAATTTGAAATTGAATATTAGGTAAAATGTATGAATACGTACATCATAATCCAGTAGCACCAACAGTAGACGATTTCACGCGTTCGAAACCAAACTAATAATGCAAAAACTCTACTGTCAAATCATCGTGAACTTTTGACGCAGGCACGCATACTTGCACTGAGTACAAGTATTTCCACCGAGTTTACCGACCGAGTCTCTGCCTTGAAAACGTCTCGTGAAAGTAAATGGAAGTAAAAAGAACGAAAACTGTCGGTAAATTGAAACTCTACCAAAGAAAGAAATAATTTGTTTTGGATATGTCGTTTTAAAGGGTTCATTTCACATTGTATTTTAATATTATTAGGGATTCTATGCCCTATAAAAAAATAAATGTTACATTTAATGTTAAAAATAATAATAAATTTATGGTAAATCTAACATACAAAATTGAGCCCCTATTTAATATTACATTTAATGGGAAATGAACATACAAATTTCGTATTACTTTTATAAAAATCATGTTATAGTAAAAATAATATTAAACTTACTATAATTTTTTTATATTAAATTAAATTTAACATAAAATGTTGTATTAAATTTAATTAAAAGTTAACATTAAACTACATCCTACTGAAGATATGTAATATTTAATATTATATTTTTTCAGTAAGGCGACATTGAAAATTATTCTAAAGTTTTTTATTGAACGAAATAAAAAGTGATCTAAACAAATTTTAATTTGAAATCATTTATGTCCCATTGGTCCCATTCATTAATCATATTATTATTATTATTTATTATTGTATTTTCAAAAACAATACCATATTGTATTATTTGTATTATATTACATTAGACCCCTATATCATACCTAAATATTTCTCTTCTCCTCCCACAAATTTACTTCTTCCTCATCCCTTTCCCAACCCTTTTTCCACCCGCTTTCAAAACGAAATTCAAATTGACGTAGGAAATTGGCGCCCGATTCTCCAGGTTCGCGCATGCGCGTGCCGTGCCACTCGCAGCAATGAAAGCAATGTATCAAATATGGCTGCCCGCGAGTGTGATGCTGTCTGATGTGCGTGGAAAATGATGCGTTTGACAGTCCGCTGATGTCGTGATTTTCGCGTGCGGGCGTGCGGAGTGCCGGTGCAGTGTCGGTGACGGGACTTAGCGGCGGCCGCTAAGATGGCTCTGGTGACGGTGCAGCGCTCGCCGAGCGTCTCCAGTTCCCCGCAGAGTTCGGTGAGTCCGGAAAACGTTCCGCGCCCGTTTTTCCGCGCTTTCCAGCGCCGCCCGGCCCTTTTTTCGCGACTTTCGGCCCCGCCGCGCCCCCCTCCCAGCCCCCCGCGGAAAACCGCCTGCGAGCGGCGTTCGCGCGCGGAGGCGCGACTTTCCTTATTTGTCCAGACAGGTTTATCGGTCGACGGAAAAAAGGGAAAAACCTATGCATATTGATGCTGGATCGCCACCCCCCGCGCCCCCCTCCCCGCGCGTTTTCGCGGATTGACGAGGCGCCGATTGCGCGCTCAGTCGCGTAATTGTTTTCGCAATTATCCTCGCGAGAGAGCATTGTTTTGCGTTCGGCAAATTGGCGACGATTGTTTGTGTTTACGCGATTTTGCATGTTTTCGCGAACGGGAAGCTAAGAACGGAGGCTGCGACTGATTTTGGGGTTTTTACGTTGGCGGCTAATGTTTTCATTGTGTTGCGGCTGAATGACAAGTGTCAAAACGAAGGTCTGTCGGGATAGTTGTGTTGGCTACCCTGCAAAAACATTTTGATAGATTAAAGAAGTGTCTTTAAAAAACGATTGATGCATTTCTATAACAAAAACTTTAGGGTCGACTTAAGATTTTTTAAACTTGTATAAAATATCTTAATTTTAGTGTTTCTTTATGCTTGATTGAGATAAGAATGATATATTATGACTAAATCAAGATAAATTTAAATTAAAATTATAAAGTTATTTTAGAAAATAACAATACATGGTTTCTACAGTTCATTAGTTATAGTTTTCTCCACGAAATTGGTGCTGCCGGCGATGGTCGTTTAATCTATAGAAATGCATAGAATTCATTTGCTCTGATTTGAATGCGATAATAGTTTAATAAATGTCAATTTATCATTGATGTAACTAGAATTGGAACGAATATGGAAGAATGCATGACTGTTTGATTGAATAAAAGGAATGAAAACAAAAATGAATTTTTTGGAACAATTAAATAGAATACAACTGAAATAGAATAGAATGAAATTGGAAATCAAATTATATATTCAAACTCTTTCCACCAAGAAATTCATTGTTTAATCAATTCATTTCTATTCGTTCCTATGAACTATTTGTTGCAAATATCGTTTTTTATCACACTTTCATTGTTGATAGTACTAGTTATTGGAGAGGTTTTATCGTAATTCCTTGGTTGCGATTGAAGATGAATGGTTCAAATGATTAGTTTATGACGACATTAAAGTGTATTTATTTTAGAAGCGGCGTGCTATAAATAATGGAGTTTGGCGATAATTGTTGTGAAAGGTTGGATTGTTAGACGCTCAATGGAAGGTAGTTTAAGACATTGTAATAACTGAAATGATTCATTAACAATGAAGCAGCGGTTTTTATGCATTTGCATTTTTTATTGTAAGTAAAAAGCGTATCTGGGAATTGTTTTTCTTGACATAAACTGGGTGTTTTATTTTAGCTTGGACACATTAATGGAGCGATAATGGAATGTTTAATGTCATAATAAAAAGAGAAAATTATTCATTTTGATTGTTTCTGAAATTGACTGAACGTGTCTTTCAGAGATTTACTAATAAATTGAATTTTTTCACGATTGAACGGTATTTCATTTTCATACTCATTTCCTCTGTGTAAATACATCAATAGACTGCACAGGAGCTCTGCCATTGTTCGTGCTGCCATCTACACACCATTTTGCGTCTGATTTGATTAAGAAACAAATGTACAAGATTCATTATGGAATAAGTCGTTGTAACATTGGTTTTGCAAGAATACAATAAATGTTTATTAACTATTTTAGTTTGTTTTTTTATTTGTCTCTTCCTGCAAGTAACAAAATTCAGAAAAAAACCACAGATATGCTTTAATAAATTGCATGTTCAAAATCTATTTGATACATTTATTTTCCCAAAGAAAGTTATACTTTTGTAATCTAAATATATTTTATGAAAATTATCAAATATTGTACCTTCATATACTCAGCTGATATAATTGCAATACAACGCTTTGATATGCACATTTACCTTTGCATCACACAACCTATTATGCATTATTGTCTTTCTTCCTAAACACGCCTGAAAATAAATTTACAAATAAACTCCACATATGGCCAAATGAAAGCAACCCTATCAGCACGCTCCTACTCATTTCACACATTATTTACAGCGTTCATTCAATTATTCATCGCTCTACAATAAAATGCACCAACACGTTTCTTCCCCGATTTTTCGAGCCTGAAGTCGCTTTATCTTATTTCACACATGACTGTACCCGCATTAAATTTATCACATTGGTCCCACACAAAAATATTTCTTCAAAATGCTAACAAACTCTTTTATTTCACAGTAATTTGCGAGCACTTGGCTGTTAAATAAGAGGTTCTCGCACTGCTTGACGATTCTTTAGAAACAAAACAGTGAGATGCTGCGCGGTGCGACGCACCCTCGATGCCGGAAACACACCCTCTGTGGTGTATTCTTCTTGGGGAAGTGACAGTAGACCTCACGAGCATGCTGCCGTTGCGCAACAAAGACCCGAAAAACCAAAACCAATTGTAACCGACAGAAAAGTTTTTGAAGTAATGTTACGCATTACTTCAAAAACTTCAATACTTTTCAGTTCAAATCAATTGGTTGTAAGCGATTTAACTGTATTTGAAGCAGGCTACTTGAGCAAGTCAATTTAATCGGTTTAAACCATCAATCTTATTTCAGTAAATTGTATTGGTTAATCCCGATACTTTCTAAGATACTAAGGCAATAAACATTTGTTTCAATCAATCGATAAAATGCTTAAAAATAAATATCACGACACGGAGTAATAATAGGTACTCCATTTAAGTAATATTACTGTTGACAAAAAAGATTTATTTGTTTTAAACTTAATGTCATAAAATAAAACATAATATCGACACCTCTTACGAAAAAGGGGATAACTCAGTAGATCGTTGTAAAAAGGGATAACTCATTAGATCGTTGTAAAAG
>JABFPB010007390.1:0-11062 GCA_022817645.1 Ceratoteleas bidentatus | reverse complement strand
AAGTTCTAATTTATCAGCCAAACATATTCTCCCAGAATCACAGAATGTCGCTAAGGTCAGTTTATTGTAAAATTATTTTTCGTACATTTTTTATAATCAAAGACACTAACTCCGTTGCAGCAGAACTTCGACATCACCTTAATGGAGAGAACGATGTCCGACTTAGCCTTCCTGTTATTCGATTCCCACAGTTGTCCTGCTGCGACCGAATCTGCGTCGTTGTCTACGATCGCCGGCTTCGGGTGACTGCCATCGACGTATTCCCATAGGTCGTTCCGGCTCAGGAGTGCTTCCATCTGAATTTTCCATGCGTCGAAGTTGTCCTTTCCAAGGGGCTCGAAACGCGCCATCGTACCAGCCGCCATTTCGCTTGTCCGAGTTTAACCTCAAAATCGACGAGCGCGTGCTCGTCCAACTCGTTTACGACAAGCGAAACGTGAATCGCGCACACGCGGCAGAATCGCGATCTGGTCGCCGAATTTTAACTTATCGCGCGACTCGACCTGACACGCGACCGGTTTTCGCGCCCGGCGCTAACCTCAAAGCGGACCGCGTGTCCGCACACTTTTTCGCACTCCGGTTACTTGCGCAGTATTCGCGTTGGCCTGGGCCCATAACCTGTTAAAATTATGGGCGAGGTATCGAGCCAAATCAAACTTCCAAAAAACCTTAGACTGATAAGCGTTTGTTGTGGGGATTAAAAACGAGAGTACAAAGTGTCGCGGCGGGTACTTGACGACGAATGAACAAAAAAGGGTTGCGTTGCCGACCGACAGATTCCGAACGCGGACGCGAGTGGCGCTGAAGGTGCGGCTTGGATCGCGGTACTTCAAATACTGACATTTGAATATAAATTTTCGGTTTGTTAATTAAATTAGGGGAACTAAAAATCCGACTTTATACTTCCACGATAAGAGATGTGGAATCAGCCAGGCATGTTAAAAAAATTATAAAATCTTCTATGTACAAATCTTTTATGTAGAACACTCTTAAATAGAACTACAAATAAAAAAAATTTCACCACAACAGTTTCACCACAAGAAATCACAATAAAAAACTAAATCACAAATAACAAATAATGCGGAGTATTTATGTTTAGTCCTTTCGTTAGTTTTGTTCGTTATTTTGGGCTCGTTAGTTTTGTTATTTTCGTTAGTTTTGTTAGTTTCGTTAATTTTGTTGATTTAATTAGTTTCGTTAGTTTTGTTCAGCTTGACAATTTACAAATCAAAAATTGCCGAGTTGCCGATTGTGTATAATATTGAAAAAGTTCATTCAAAATAAATATTCTTAACAAAATCGGCAACTCGGCAATTTTTGATTTATAAATTCAAGCTGAACAAAACTAACGAAACTAAAGAAATCAACAAAACTAACAAAACTAACGAACGAAACTAACAAAACTAACAAAAAAAACGAACGAACCGCTTCATATTGTAATGAACCCCCAAAGACGCCAAAAAGCCCTAAAGACGCCAAGAACCCCCAAAGACGCCAAGAACCCCCAAAGACGCTCGAAAACTCCCACAGATTTTCAAAAGACCACCAAAAATTCCTAAAGAACCTAAAGTCCACCAAATATCCTTAAAGTCCGCCGAAAAACCCTAAAATCCGCCAAAATCCTCTAAAGGCGTCAAAAAACCCCAAAGACGCCAAAAACCCCCAAAGACGCCAGAAACCCCTAAAAACCGTCAAAAAACCAAACAATCGTCCAATATTTGAATAAATGCTATTATTGCTTAGGTTCTACACTTTTCAAACACTAAAAAAATTTTGAAATCCAACATTGAATTTCCGAGATTCTCGAATACAAATTTGCTTCATTGAATCATTCTAATTATTCTAATTTTCTGTTTCGATAATCTTAAAACTAACACTTTCCATAATTTGTTTGAACTAATTTAATTAATATAAAATATGAGTATAATAATAATTATTATTGCTCATATTTAAATAAATATATTTAAAGGAATGAAAATAAATTGCGCAAACTAATAGTTTATTTATTTATTCATATATTAATTATTTAGATGTTACATTACTAAAATTAGAGTTAAAGAATAACTCAAATAAATGTACAGAGTATTTTTAAATGTGTTTTAATGTTTGTGTTTTATTATTATGACCTTTAAGTTTTCAAGCATTAAAACTGAAAGATGTAAATAATGCATTACCAAAGTTTTCTTGTAGAGAATATATATTTTGGTGTTCAATTACGATGAGATTTGAATTTTCGATGTATATTCGAAATGGAGGCAACGTGTCTAGCAAGAAAAGTTCACCAATCACTCACAAAGTGAGGAAATAGGGAGCCATCGGTAAGCCACCTGTGAGAGCTACATGTAGCTCACATGTTAACTCACTGTGAGCTCACTGTGAGTTCATTGCGAAATTCAATGTTGACTGGGTGTAATTGAAAAGTTTGCTTACTAAATTTCCCAAATCAATTAGGAAATTCCGTAAATGAATTTGTTGACAGAAAAAATGTTTCTCCCGAAAGAGGAATCGAACTCGGAATCTTACGTTTCCGAAGACTTGTCCTCTAACCACTCGGCCACGAAGTTATCTTGTATACACTAAACAAAAACTTTCTTGACACTCAGTTAGCGACTGATTCGGGTTTTCCAGTATCCCAGTATAAGTGGTTGCAATTTTAGTCTACTGCGCCATAGGTTGTGAGTTCCAGTCCCAAGTATGATGATTTTTTACATGAATAACTGTTTTTTTCAGAGAAATACTAATAATCTTATTTCTCAAACAGAACATTTCTCAGACTTTTCATACTTTTTTGAGAATTTTGGACTTATAATTAGCTTTTGAAATTCTCTAAAAAAAGTTTGATTATCTCAGACATTTAGTAATTGTGCAAGGTCCGGAGAACAAACTCTGCAAATTTCCCAACACTGAGATTATCAGATAGTTTTTAAACTTTTTCAGACATTCTTCCTGACTTTTTAAGAACTTTTCAGACCTTTTCAAACATTTTATAACCACAAGGACTTTTTCGGACTCTCTCAGATTCGTTAAGAGTTTTTCATTTAGTCCAACTTAATTTTCGAACAAAAAAATTCAAATTTTGAAAGAGACTAAAACTTTGTAAAACAGTGTGGAAATCGGGACTTTTCAGATTTTTTTCTTCGACCTTTTTTTCACAGTTTTATTGCGTTAGATTTGCAATATACTTGAAATATAGCATTCGATTTTCTAGACTATTCAAATTTGCGGTTTCTTTGCAAAAATATACTGGGCCAACGATGGTCCGATTAATCATTGGCAGGCAGCCGGATTTTAGCATCTCGGTCCGAGATGCTAAACGTGTTATTCAATAAAACATCTTAGTCACTACAAAAAATTTGCTCGTACTATTTACCTGTTACATCTCTGTGAAATTCACAGGCCGTCTCATCTAATAAGTGGTATGTGTCAGAAAATCTGTTTGATTGACGAGAGCCAGCCTGTGGATCTAACAGGATGAATTTGTTTTTCAACCGTTATTACTAGCTGCCGGTCTATGATATGCACAGGCTCGCTGTTAGTAATGACACTTTTTTCAAAAGCTTCCTGCCTAATAGATAACCCAAGAAATTGTTTCCGTTAGAAAAAGACTCCATCTCCCCCCACGACTTGTGATTCTGCCAAGAAGATATTGAATTCGCCCGAAACTTGCTAGCCTAGAGGCATCGCCCTGACACAATCCAATCCACGCAATCCTAACTTTGCGAACCCAGCCGCCGCAAACTCGGGGCCAAAGTTGCCCTGACAGGGCCCATGACGGCTCCAGCCTCGTTTGGCCCTCCTCTCCCCGGGCCGTCTCTCGCAAACAAAGCGGCGCGTAAAAGAGGAGCGCGCGCGAGATCAGGGGTCAGACACTGCAGAGAGCAGGAGGTAGCGGTCGGATCGAGGTGGAATGAATGCCTCGCGCGCACTTGCGCTTGCGAGCGTTACACACTGCGAGATACTTGCTTTTCGTGCTCGGTTGCGCGCGCGTGAGCGAGACAGCCTGCGCATAGCTGCGCGCGGGGGGCAGGGGAGTTCCGGCGCCCCTCGGCGGCGGCGGCGGCGGCGGAGATTCGGCGCATGCGCGCGCGCTCGCCACGCGACCCTTATCCCCACCCTGGCGCGTTCGCGTGCGTCTCTCGCGGAAGATAGAGGACTCGGCCTAGCGCCTAGTGCGTGCCGTTCGGCGGAGAGGGGGTCGGTACGCGTGGTGGACCACTCGCCCCGGGGAGGGGGATCGTAAATCGAACGGCGCCAGGGTGGGGGCGCGTGTGGGGTCGTCGCGGATCGCAGGCCAGTTCCGAACGAGCCGCGTTCAGGGACACGCTCGGTTGCGCGCCGCGCCCGCCGTAGTAACTGCGACCGTAACAGGTTCCGTTCAGCCGAGGAGAACGGGTCACGCGACTGAGCTGGCGATCGCGCGGATCGCAGCGAGAAAAGAGCCGCGGCGCGCGCGTGTGAATGTGCACCTGTGAGCGCGCCGCCACGCCGCTGGATGGCTGTTGCTGCTGTCGTGCGCGAGTGCCGATGAAGAAGCCGTGGGCCGCCGTCGCGTCGGCGGCGTGACACGCGTCCATCAACCCAGTGGGATTATGGCGTGCAGATAATAGTGATCGTCGCCGAGTGAGCCGCGATCCGCGCCGAGCAAGCGAGTCCCATCGGGACCAGTGCCACTTAGAACTAGCAAGCAAGCATGCCCGGATGCCGAGGATTAGCGTGAATCGGGCCGCCCAAGAAGGCCCAGAGGAACCCTGGGACCGAGACGAGATGGGGAGCCGACCGCGAGCGAGGTAAGAGGCAAAGGGCACAAATTGTACACGTGATCGTCGCGACGGTTGTGGCGACGAGTGACGGCGACGACGGTGCCTCGCAAAGTGTCCCGAAATCCGCTTAGCAGTGCGACCGAGCGACGTGCGGAAAGCAATTAGCGTCGCTCATAAGCAGCGAGATCAAGCTTTTGAGTGCTATTATCGAACGGAGGTAGTCGCCCGGGATTACGGCCGGGATCCGGCCGGAACGACGGGGCGCAGTGCTAAGAACGAAATTAAGTAATTAAGCATCCTGAGCTGGCGAACGGATTTTCTGTCGGCCCCGATCCGAGAGCATTAACGGACTAGCGAGCGCCCTGCCCATTTTGCGGTTGGAGCGACGATCGCTCACCGCGCTCGTCCAATTCGCCGCGATGCCGATCAACTCGGGGCATAAACGCAAACAGCTAGTCGTTTGATGCGATTCATGCGCCGGCGGAACGAGCCGTTATTGAAAATTGGCCGATCGAAGGAACGGCGCGCGATAGCGATCGCTATTTTTGGCGTGCATTTGAATATTTGATTTGATTGACGGCCCGCGCTGATGGAAGTTGCGGCCACGACGCACGCCCGGGCCAATAAATGTCTTCGGTGCAATCCATCCGCCCGTCCGTTACGAAACCCCGCAGATTGATCAGCGCACCTGGTCGGGTTGAGAGTGGCAAAAAAGTGCTTTTAAGGCGTCCCATTTTTTGTCCTTTTTGCGTCCGCTTCCTGGGAAACGTCTTGATGTAAGACGATTTCGACGTCTTTTCTTGCCAAGTGTCTTCGAATTAAACGCTTGCTTTTTGTAGTACGCATTGCGAAATAGTCTTCGATCCGGCAGACGAAGATCGCGAAGCTCCCGAAATTTAAATGCAAATTTCAGCCCGGCAATCAGACGCGTCGGGCCATCGCGGCGCATTTCAATGCGGAGTTCAATCGCTGCGACCGTTTTATAAATTGCCGCGGCCGTGTCGCCATTAACGTCATCTCGCGAATGGGAAATGCCGAATTACGGGCAACTTCGTTCACGTTATCGCGCGCCCCGATATAAAGTTTCTCTCGCTGGCCTTTGCGCTTGTTTTTCCGCTGACTCAAATAGTGTATCGAGAAAGCGATTTGCAAATCACACGCGCGCTTGTAAAAAGCAGTTTCACCGACGCTACATACGCGTTTAACACCGTGTATCCATATTTCAAACCTATCGGATGTAACGTTACATATAGTTTGTCTTGTAGGGCTCGTAAGTAACGCACGTTGTTAGTTTGACGATTGATTTTTCCGTGTCCGCGCGGCTAGAGTGAGCTCGGCGCAACATCATAGGGTACCTCGGAAGCGAACGTCCTGTAATTTATTTATCTTTGCGCGAAACGGTTGTTGTCGCGACGGCTCAATTTGCGAGCTTAAACACAAATTGAGGGACGAGGCCGGGGAGTGTACGAAAAAAGCGGGTCGACGGGAAAAGGAGAAAACCAACGAGAATTTATCAGGCGCCCTGGTCGGGCGTATTTATTTATGCTGCGCACATTTCCTCGTGCATAAAAACAAATCGATGTGTATTTTCTTCGGGTTCGGCTCATGAATCCCCGTCTTGTGAATAAAGTTCGATTTTCGCGCGGGCGATGTTCCAACGAAAGCGAATAAAACGGACGAAATCGGTCTTAGGTATAAGCGCCGGTGTAAAACAATATGTGCCATTAACGTGAGTCAGATCCCCGTGCATTATATATAGACCGCATAAAACGGTAATAGAGGAGGGTTAAATTCTCGACGCGAACCTCGATCGATTCGCTAAAAGTAAATAAAATGCACCCCTCGGTTTGTCGAGCTCGCACATCCGTCAACGATAATGAAATGTTTTGCGACGCGCTAAGGCGGGGGCGACTCGCGCCCGGAACGAGTTAATTAGATCGCGCCGATGACGCTGCAGTCATTCCGGGTAAAGTAGCTAACGTTGGCCCGGCTGATTCACAGCCCCAAACTCAATGACTTTGTATGTCAAGTCGCGAACTATTGCGTCTGCGGCAAAACCGAAAAGACGAAAAAAAGCGGAATCGATTCGCCGACCCTTAACTACGAAACTTGGCCGATAAACGAACTAATAAATCCACAACTTCGACGGGCGCAAAATTTTCGTCGGCGCTTGAGATTTTTTTTAATTTCAAACTCGCGCGCGTCAGCGACTTGGAATAACTTTGCAGTTGTCATTAGGGGGGCGCGGAAAATGTTATTTATGCGCCGCAGTTAAAAAGCGGCCGATACTCGAAAGTTGCGCGTACCTGCGATCATAATTAATGTACGTTTCGTCAATTATTGAGCGCGCAACTTGCGTGACGATATTCGCCAGCAAATTTGCGTGAAGCTGGTAATACAGCAGGTTTTGGCTCTCCAGCCTGTTCCTTGCCAGGATTCCACTTTCCGGCGCGCAAAAATGCACACTCTTGTTCGCGTCTTCGGTTTCACGATATCAATTTCTTCCCGCCGCATATCGTATGTTCGTTATTCCGCGAAGATTGAAGGACAACCGAAATTCAATAACCTCTGTCACTTTTTTATCCATTACGTTCGACCGGGGGTTTAAGAACGGTTTTTTCACGCAATCCATATCTAGTTCATTTTTTGTCGATAGGCTTGAGCACATTAGTCGCGAGTTGGCGCAAAATTTATAACCCATCGACGGCAACTTTTCTCGTTTATTTTGCGCCATAATGGTTTTCGGTTTTCGGTGGACGGCTCCGGGCAATCGTGGTGCCCAAGTGAATATCTAAATTCATTACTCGAATAATGAACCGGAATATCTTTTCGACGAAATTTCTTCATGGCGATACGCTGAAAATTATTTTCTTTGTCCTTATCGTGGACGCGGCTGCGCGACGGAAATGGCAATAAAACGTTACGAGGGCTTCGAAATAGAGAGGGAACGCGGTTCCGCGGCGCTGCCACTCCCGAAACATTCGTGCAGTTGAAGTGTCATTAATATTTTTTGCGCGCTTCGCTGCTGTCTCGTTTCGTCAGTTCTTTTTCGCGCAACTCAGAGCGCAACGAATTTTCGGAAAACTCGTGTAAACAGTCATCTTCCGAGCGCAATTTCGAAAATAGTTTCATTTCACGTAGCGCGCGATGTCTGTTTACGCGAATAACGAAGCCGGAAATGTGACAGGTAAAAGGAGCCGAAAATAACGGAGACGAGTATTCGCGAACGCCGAAATTGAGCAAATGACAGTTTCAAATTGTCATCGGTTGCACGACAATTTAAAATAACAATTTTAACTTCTTTCATAAGATGCATTAATTGTTTGATTGAACAGTGATACCCCGTTTTTAACGGGCGTCGGAAAAATCTGTCAAAGTGTAGATACAATAATTTTGTGAAAGTTACCAATATGACATACATAATTGGCATAAGTGATGTTGGTCAGTGTATAATCAGACTGTTCAAATAAACGCGGTCATTTATGTAAAAACAGCTTACTCAATTAACATAACTGGTACGAAATTATGCAACGACGAATTTCATAGCTTAACTAATTATTGACTTTCGGGGTTGGCTGCACTGTAAAAAAAGAAGTTGAATTTTAAACCAGATTTTCAAGCATATATAGTTAATATTCGAAGTTTGAATCTAACATTCCAGTGTATATGCTTTAATATTCATGTTGAACTTTAATTTTAAACTCAAACTTCAAATTTGTGGCATTCTAACCTAAAAATGCTATAAAACATTATGTGATTTTAAAGTTACACTTTAAAATTAAAGCGAATATGATTTAATTTTAATGTAAATATGCTTGAATTTAAAAGTCGGGCTTTGAAATTCAACCATATTTACTTGCATTAAAGTAAATATGCTTGAACACTGCACTATTTTTTTACAGTGTGTCTGTGGCCCTGAGTCAAAACTAGTTAAGTACATACTGTTGTGACATGTGTAAATTTTCATTTTATAATGTTAAAACAATTTATTCTGATTTACATTTGGCGTAACTGACGGAAATCACCATAAGTTATTTGACATTTGTTAGGAAAAATTAGTCATGAAATGTTTTCGTGCTATCGTTATATATCCAGAGTTCGTGTTTTCTATGAATTATTTTACACACGGTATCATATTTAATATAATCTCCAATCTGTGCAGAAATATACGCATGTAATTTCTTTAATGTACCTACTTCCCACCTAAGCGCTATTTATGTTACTGTTTATTCCGAAAATTTTTATTTTAATAAAATGTTTTTATTATATTCAAATGTATAATATTCAGTTAGTTTAGTAAATAGCGTAATCTAAAAATACTTGGATTATTAATAATACAAAGACCGAAAATTGATATCGAGCATTTATACCGTGACAGGCTTTAAGTTCAATAATAGTCACGTGAAGCGGATTATTTAATCCTACAAGCTGATTGTGTAAAATTCCGATTGTTCGATGATTTCGCGTGTTCCGGCGGAGAAGTGGAAAACATTTGCGAATATTTAATGAACGACCGTGACAATATTGTTTGGCGCGGTCGGAACTTTGTTTGTAGACAAGTATGACGCGTCGGGTGTTATTTTTTCCGGAGCAAAGTTTAATTCATTGTTATAATACTTTGCAGCGCAGTAGCGGATTTTCGAAAAAGCTCGCTCGGGTGTTTAATTAAAAAAGAAGCCGCGTAAATATTTGTCTGATTCAATTAATTCAGCGGCCTATTTTCATTAAATTAACTCGCGAGTTCGTGGAAGCGTAAGCCCTGTTGACAAACACTTGACGTATATATACGCAAATCCGAATCCAATTCGATGGGGAAACAGCGTGACCTTTACATTGACACCAAGCGAAACCCTTAAACCTCCTTTCGGGCGGAGCGCCATTTGCAAAAACACTTTCTCACTTTCGAACAAAAAGGGTCATTAATAACGGATTTTTGTGTCCCAGAAAACGGAATCGCCAACCGTCTTTTCGAGGAAAGATACTCCGGTCGATTGCGACGCGATTCGAAGTTTGAATAGGAATAGCCGTTTCGTCGCGTGGAGTCACAATTGGCGCGTTAACATATTTACGCGTTAAAAGGGTAACGAGACCCAGTTGGCTGTTAGCCGATAAAATCCCGGGAATCAAAGTGCGCACGATAATTCGGGCCGTCGAAATGCGATCCCACGGAAAACAATGGCGCTCGATGCAATCTCGAGTCGAAAGGCAATAATTGGCGCCGATAACGCAAACTAATAAGAGTGCTCGACCTTTTCAAACAATGACGCTACCGGAGCCCTTATCGGGGAGGATCTGCGCTCAAGAGCGCCGGCTCGGATGCGTAACCAGCGATGCCAACACCGCTTCGCCACCCTCCGCTCCACTTTCAGTCCTTATCGTCTTAACCTTTAGATCCATCTCGGCGGGTTGCGCGTCCCCAGTCTCCGGACGCGCCTTCAAAAGCGTTTATGGTAAATACACCGGAGACAGAATTATTGCTTCTACGGAAACACGATGCTTTATTAAGATTGCCGCGAAGAAAAAGTGCCATTATCGCGACATCTTTATTTAACGGACGTGTCGGACGAGGCAGCGAAAAGCGAGCGAAACACGCCGGGACGAGAGCCGTTTTTCCACCCGAATCTCGCCGACTTTCGAACTTGCGCATCTATTCGGACCGGGCACCGAGATGTTTTGATGTCGGAAAGTAACGCGAGCCAATTTCGGCGCTAGCGCGGATAATTGAAATGCAGCTCGAGCAGGTGTAATGAGAGTTTCAATTGCGATTCGGTCGAAAATGATTTTTCGGAAGCGTGGCTGATGGGCATTTTTTCACTCCAATTCACGTTAATTGCTTTCGGCTTCTCAAGCAGTTACGTCGGATTCGAGTTCATTCGTGAAGGTTTTTGATAATAGAGTAGTGTAATCAATAAAGTGGGAATTAAGACAAATATATGTTGAGAGAATGCAACTTCAAACATAACACTGCACGCTGTTATGACAGTGTAGAGGTGATAGTTGTTTAGACTGAACAACGTATTATCAACCAATGTATAAAATCTTAACTAATTCATTCTGGTTATTTGTATGTATTTTAAATATCAATTTTATAGAATTAAATCTTCAGTCAATCTATTCACTATAAGGAAGTAATTCTAAGAACATGACTATTTTCATTACAAGAGGACTTAAATCTTAACCTATCTTTAAATTGTAAAACACTGACAGGTATGTTTTAACTCGCTGACTAAACGTGTCAACGTAGTAGAAGAAAATCAAGTAGAAACCTGTTTATTGTAAGAAAAAGCAATAAAATAATATTT
>JABFPB010007389.1:0-11057 GCA_022817645.1 Ceratoteleas bidentatus | reverse complement strand
CTGCCATCTAGGCGTGTATCACGAGCGCATCGACCGATCCCAGTGTACATATATAGAGATATTTGTGTGTGTGTACGTGCATGCATATGAATGCGTATATATGAGCGAGACGAGATAGCTGCACTTTTAGACTAATAAATGCAGTCTTTCATTTTTAAGCCGGAGTTGAGTTATTTGCTACCCATTCCTGGGGGGTTGTGAGTCAATTTGATGTTTTGTCGAAATTGACTTACTTCGTTACTTATATCTGGAGAGGAAAAATATTGACTTGGGTTAACACTGATCCAAATCAGCTTTAACTCATCTTTCATCAACACGACTTAAATAGAGTCGACATTGATTTTAACATTTTCTCAACGTTGACTCAACTTTGAAAACCACTGAGTTAATGTTAACTCAATTTTCAACAACTTTGAAGAAGTATAAAATCGACATTGACTCATCTTTTATAAACATGACTTAAATACAGTCAATGTCGATTTAACTTTGCCTCAACATTGACTCAACTTTGAATCTGAAAACAATTGAGTCAGTATTAACTCAACATTCAACAACTTTGCAGAAACATCGAATCAACATTGACTCATCTTTTATTAACATGATTTGAATACCGAGTCAATATCTTTTTCAACATTTTATCAACATTGACTCAACTTGGAAACTTTGAAAAACATTGAGTCAGTATTAACTCAACTTTCAACGCGTTTGAAGAAATATCGAATCGACATGGACTCATCTTTTATAAACATGACTTAAATACAGTCAACGTCGATTTAACATTCCCTCAACATTGACTCAACTTTAATTCTTTGAAAACATTAGATCAATATTAACTCAACTTTCAACTTTGAAGAAATATCGAATCGACATAGACTCGTATTTTATAAAGATTATTTGAATACCGAGTAAATTTCCTTTAAAAATTTCTCAACATTGACTGAACTAACAAAAACAAAAAAAATCATCGATCCAGTATTAACTCAACTTTCAACAATTTTGAACAAACATCGAATCAACATTGACTCATTTTTGTGAACAGGATTTAAATACAGAGTCAACAAAGTTTACAATTTTTTGCAATCATTTTAGCTACATTTTATATATAAATTTAAATATGAATGTAAACATTGAAAAAATCGAAATAATAGACAAAAAATAGAAAAACACGAAAAAATCAACATTGGTTCAAGTTCAAAATCTTCGATGGAAGATCGAATCAACATTGACTCATTAACTCAAAATAGAAAAGATAGAAAAATTAGGAAAAATTAACGTTAACTCAAGTTTCAAAACTTTCGAAGGAAGATCGAATCAACATTGACTCATTTTTCCTCAACATGAGTCAAATGCAGAGTCAAATTCGATTTAGTTTAACGTTTTGTCAACACTGACTTATTTTTAAAAAAAATTCGAAATTCAGAGTCAATATTAACTCAACTTTCAGTAACTTTAAAGAAACATCGAATCACCATTGACTCAACTTTTAACAGCTTGAAGAAACATCGAATCAACGTTTTTGACTGAAATATCCTGTCAACATCGATTTAACATTTTCTCAGCACTGACTCAACTTTCAAAAACGTTGAAAACATTGAGTCAATATAAACTCAACTTTCATCAACCTTGAAGAAATATCGAATCAACATTGACTCATCTTTTATGAACATGAATACCGAGTTAACTTCGTTTTAAAATTTTATCAACATTGACTCAACTAAAAACTTTAAAACACCATCGAGTCAATATTAACTCAAATTTCAAAGACTGAAAAAACAAAAACTGCGAGCAAACAATGAGTCAACATTGACTCATTCCTTATTAACTACTTTCAGACTCAACTTTGATTTAACATTTTATCATCATTGACTCAATTTTTTATAAATTCATTTGAACATCGAGTCATCATTAACGCAACTTTTAACAACTTTTGAAACTTATTCAAGCTAGGATCTATCAAGAATTAACATTTTTCAAGCATGTTATCAACATTGATTTAACTGTCGAAAACTTTGATTAAACATTTAGTCAACATTGACTCAAGTTTTATCGAAATGGATTCTATCATGAGTCTGAAATGACTTAAGATTTTATCAACAGTGATTTAACTTAAACTTAAACTCAAACTGATTTTTATCATTATCGAGTCAACTTTTATCGGATGTTATTAACTTAAATTATCTCATTAATATTTTATTTTTTAACTTTTAATTTCTTTTCAACATTGATTTCTATCACTTAAGTAATGTTTCATTTTTACTCTGAATTGAGTCATTTGAATTTCTTATTCTAGGGAAAACGAGGAGAGGTGAAAAATGAGTTGATGCAGTTTTATTAACAAGAATGTCTTTATTTATTGAATGATAATAAATTATGTAAAACTGATCGACCGTTACTCGCGTTCCGTTTTTTTTGTCGATGGAAGGCCAGCACCGGACGATCTGGGGGACAAGTTCCAAAGGGCTTACACTTTTTACAGTTAGACGAAATCATACACGAGGTTTTTAGAGTGGAACGTGCGGTTTGCCGTTGTCGGAACAGTTAATGCTTCTTTTTCATTCGCGGGATAACAAACAATCCACAGAAGCCGTTTGTGCACGGGAGACGCAATCGGCGAAAGTGGCGCCGCCAAAGTCGAAACGAGCAGAATAAAAAAATTTGTATTTTTTATCCGTTAACATTTTTTATCGTGAAGTAAAAAATTAAAAAAAAACAAAACTAAATGTTAGGTTCAGAATGTTATAAACTAAATATTAATATCAAGATATTATAAAAGTTGAGTCAAAGTTGATAAATAGTATTAATAAAAGAAATATTATGTTTAAAATGTTAACAAAATATATCATTCAACATTGACTCAAGTTTCGTCAACGTTGACTTAATATTCAACACCAAATCAATGGAATCGACTAAGTAAATTTAATTTAATATCTAAGTAAATTTAATTTTGAGGGAACTGACTCATAATTTTATACTTTTATCTTATTCATCAAAATTTAATCTTGACTCATTGACTCAAAATTTATCAAAATTAACTGGATATTCAGTCAACATTAACTCAACTTTTTCAACATTGACTCAACTATTGATCAACATCGACTTAACTTTTGTCAACGTCAATTATAAATTGATTCAACTTTTATTAACATCGATTCAACATTAACTCAATTTTAATCAATATCGATTAATTCAACATTGATTCAGCATTGACTCAACATTCATCAACATTGATTCAACATTAACTCAATTTTTATCAATATCTTTTCAACATTGGTTCCATTTTTATCAACACTGACTCAACGTTGACTCAAGTTGTGTCAGCATCGACTCAACAGTTATCAACATTGATTCAATATTAACTCCACATTTTATCAACATAGGCTCAACTGTTATCAATACTGATTCTAAATTGATTCTAAAAGAACAACTTTTAACACTGACTCAACTGTTATCCACATTGATTCAACATTGACTCAACTATTGTCCTCATTGAATCAACTGTTATCAAGTGTGATATACCATTGACTCAACTATTGTCAACATTGAGTCAAATGTTATCAATATTGATTGAACATTGACTCGACTGTTATCAACATTGATTAAACATTGACTTAATTGTTATCAACATTGACTCAACTGTTATCCACATTGATTCAACATTAAGTCAACTGTTATTAACATTGTCTCAACTGTTATCAGCTTTGATATAACATTGACTCAACTGTTGTCAGCTTTGATGTAACATTGACTCAACTGTTATCAGCTTTGACATAACATTGACTCAATTGTTATTAACATAGACTCAGCTGTTATCAACACTGACTCAACTGTTGTCAATGACTCAACTGTTATCAACATTGACTCAACTGTTATCAACATTGACTCAACTGTTATCAACATTGACTCAACTGTTATCAACATTGACTCAACTGTTATCAATGACTCAACTGTTATCCACATTGATTCAACATTGACTCAACTGTTATCCAAATTGATTCAGTATTGATTCAACTGTTATTAGCTTTGATTCAACATTGACTCAACTGTTATTAACTTTGATATAACATTGACTCAACTGTTATCAACTTTGATATAACATTGACTCAACATTGACTCAACTTTTATCAACATTGACTCGACTGTTATCCACATTGACTCAACTGTTAGCAACATTGATTCAACATTGACTCAACTATGATCACATTGATTCAACATTGACTCAACTGTTATCCACATTGATTCAACATTGACTCAGCTGTTATCAGCTTTGATATAACATTGACTCAACTGTTATCAACTTTGATATAACATTGACTCCACTTTTATCAACATTGACTCAACTGTTATCAACTTTGATATAACACTGACTCAGCTATAATCAACACTGACAAATGATATCAACACTGATTCAATATTGACTCAATTATTATCAACACTGATTCAACATTGACTCAATTATTATCAACACTGATTCAACATTGATTCAATTATTATCAACACTGACTCAACTGTCATCAGCATTGATTCGACACTGACTCAACTCTTATCACCATAGATTTCAACGAACATTTCAACCTCAAACCTCAAACCACCTCGAAAAATTAAAAAAAAAAACTCAACCAAAAAATATCTGCCATCGAATTCATCTCGAGACTACTTCAGCGGCGCCATTTTCCTCGCGCGATCATTTCCAAAAAAAATTAAACTTTACAAAACGATCTCTCACATTGACATGTACATTCACAGTAATAATGCTTACAAACAGTTTGATCAGTAGAAACAACGTCACGGGGATGGTTTAAGCTAGGCGCAACTCGAAAATGTCAGTGACCTTGAAAGATGGCGCGCGCAGCGGCGCGAAATTACGAAATCCAACGCATGCGAAACTTAAGTACACCGACTTTCATTGGTTTTTTTTTCATTGGTCTCTCAACGCAAACTTCTGCCTTTTTTCACACATAGCTATCTTTTTTAGTTTATCCATCCATCCATTTTTTTAAATACACAAAGCAGTCACATACGAGGCGGGAAATTTGAACGATTCGAATGTCGATTTGGAAAGAATCTCCGCTTGAAAAACTTTTTCTGGAGTTTTCGAAAGTTAGTTTGCAATGGACCACTCTATACCGCAATTACTTTTGGTTTGTTAATTTGTTATTTGTATAGATAAAATAGAGTAATATATTTATTTGTTTATTTATATATATAGCAAATTTATACAAAACAAATGGTTTTCTTGGGTCGCGGTTTTTTCTTCTCTCGCATTTTTTGGGCGTACTTTGCTATGGTACACTGGGCGCAGACGTGGAGTTGCGTGGAGTCCGACGACAGAGATTACAAGTAAGATCACAGGCCGCCAGGTTTCGGAAGATTTGTGTCGTAAGCTCGGATCACGTCGGTCTGGGTTACTGTACCGCCCTCTTCTTGCGAAAAGGCGAAACCATCTAACGGAGCGGGAGAGAAAAACAGTTCAGATTATTTGGACGAGTTTCAAGGGTTTAAGGGGACATACAAACAGCATGCATTTATTTATCGAAAGACCTTGGAAATATTTTTCTCGAAATTTGGTTAAACAATTTTGTTAACTAAACTTTTGTTATTTTTTTATCAAAAAATTTTATCAAAATATTTTTTTATCAAAAAAACGGATAATTAAAAAATGTTATGAAAAAAATACTTTAATAAAACAACTGATGCAAGAAAATCTGTCTTTTATTTTAAAAAATTGTTATGAAAAAATACTTTCTTTAAAAAAGACAAAAATGGGATGGAAAGAAACTTTTTAATGGATAAAAAGATGCATGAAAAAATTGTTATAATTTAATTATTATTTATAAAATGTGTGTATAAAAGTAAAAAATTATGTTTATTACACATTTCTGCAAGAAATTGTTAAATAAAACTTTCTTATTAAGAAACAATTTTTTTATTAAAACCACATTTATAAAGTAAGAACTATTTTAAAAACAATTGTATTAGAAATAAATTTTATAATTAAAAAAATATCATGGAAAACTAACATTATTTTTCAAAATTACTTTTTACTTTTCAAAATTTTGTGACATTTTAAAAAATAATTTAAAACACTCAATATTTTTATTCTTAACTATAATTTAATTGAAAATAAATTAAAAGTAAATCAATTAAAAAATTAACTAATTATTTAGAAAAAATTAACAAATAATTTTAAGCAAGATTTACACTTTATGTACATGATGATGAATGATATTTTTGTACATTTTATTTATGCAGAATAAAATTAATTAAAATAAAGTAAACAAACTTTTGGCATGAAATGGAGATTTCACCATTTCTAATTTGGTGAACTTTGTTTATAAAAAATATACTTAAACAATATTTATCATTTTTGTGAAGACTAAACATTTTTCAACTATTTAAATATCAAATTTTCTTTTTTTTCGAATTTGGATATACGATTCACGTTAAAATCTTCGAATTGTCGAATTTGACATTTTAGAAATTTTGTAATAATTTCTTTGACACATAAATAATTTTTTTAATTATATTTTAATAATGTATTAGAAATACAACAAATGTGTCAGTGATATTAAAGAAATTTGTTGGAAATATCAAAATATTTTTTATAAATATTTGAATAACATGTCAAAAATATTTACATTTTTTTGTAAAATTTTCTCGTAGATATTCAATATTCACAAAATATATTTTAAATATTTATTAAAAAATCCTATAATATTTGAATAATATTTTGATTATATAATGATTTTGAAAAAATAATTTGACAATTTTTATACAAAATATATTACAAACGGAAGAGTGTAATTTTACTATTTGAAAAGCGACATCGATCTATTTTGTGCTTTTATATAAAATGTGATATCTATCTATAAAAATATATAAATTCTAACAAAAATAGACTATATTTTCACGTATACTAATTTTTAAGTGGTATATACGTTTTGAAATACAAAATACAATAATAAAAATACGAAAATAATTTTATTTTTATCTATTAAATTGAAATCTTATTTTTTAGCTAGAAAAATATTTTATTGAAAAATATCAGTTTTGGTAAACGTATACACCCTTTGAATTTAATACAATTAAAAACAACAATAAAGAACACCAGATTGCTTTTTATACAAGACAATACAAATTTTAACCAAAAAGTGCAATTTAGCTCTGCCATCTAGGCGTGTATCACGAAAACAGTCTCTAATTTGCACAGCATTTTTTTCTAACTTAAAACTAATTTTCAGCTAATTAATATCATTTATTCAATTTTCCGCTATATTACTTTTCTTAATTAAAAAACCAATTTTCCCTTTTACCCAAAATCAAAATAAACCCACTTTTGAATTTCCCGCCAATTTTCAAACTCCATAAGTAAACCCTCTCAATTGACAATTTTACGTTTTCAATAATATACCCAAAAATATCTACCCATAAATGAAAAAAAAACTGGTCAACTTTCTCTAAAATCACTCAAAACCTTCCTCGACTTATATCTTCTCAAGCCCAAGTCGCTTGTGAGAAACTGCGCCACCTACCGGCAGTTTATAAAGACCTTCCGTTTCAACGCCAAAAGCGCGCAAAAAATGTTTGAATTGTCTTTCAAATTTCATTTTAGATCTTAATAAGCAGATCTAAAAAAATTTCCCCCTCCCACCCCCCCCCCCTTTTTTGTCCCCAAAAATCCAAAAAGTCCAGTCGTCAGCCAGTCGCTGTAGAGAAAAACGCAACATTTACCTGGAGTCACTTAAGTGACACTTACGTGATAGCTCCACCTCAATATTAACTCGTGACACAGCGTTAGACCGTCTGGTGAATACACTTTTAACATTTTTCAGAAGCCGCGCCGTCTCGGTCAATCTGCAAGACGGTCATGGATATTCGTTTAAAATGTTTCGCGGGACAATAGTCACTCTCTTGATGCTTCATAGGTGTCATTTTTCGAACGAGGATCCGATTTTTTCAACCGATTTTCGATAGTATTTATTTTTTTTGTTAAATTTTAAAATTGTGTATATAAATGTTTATGGTAGCCAAATAAAAAAAATAAAAAAATTCCTATCCCTGAATTTATATCCCAAATATGCATACGTGTAACTATTCGCGACTACGGGAACGAGAACACCAAAATACAAGAGGTATAGTTTGAAGTTGCCACTTCGGAGTCACGAGTTCGAATCCCACCCGAGGAAGAACAAATTTTAGTAGATTCCTCTCCAAAAATTATAAAATAATCCTTTCGACTTCCCAGAAAATAAAAAATATCATTAAAAAAAAAAAAAAAAAAAAACAAGATTCCCCCTTCTCAGTATCATCTTTGCTGCTGAACATAACCCATAAGTAAGCAGATACAACTCGTGCCGACTATATTCAAGACAGTCGAAAGAGAAAGTTCAACAAGGTCCTCCTACCTTGGAATTTGAGTATGTAACCCACTTAGGATGGTATCTAAGGTCCTTGATATGAACGCAAGTTGGAAACTGGGTTCTATCCAACTGTGGATAAGAAACATAACTAAGTACCTGCCTCAACTGTATTATGTAAATTGGAAATAGTTCCCATTGGGGATTTCGATTAGTTAGGAATCTGGATAGGTTGTAAGGTTTGATGTTGAAAGTTACTGTAGATAGCAAGCTAACTAAGATCCTGATTGGTTACCTAGCTAGGAACCTTAGTAGCAAGTCATATGGATAGGTTTCTATAGTTGGTAACTATCTAGGGGTTTGCTCAAGATCAAAGTTAAAGTCAACAATAGATAGAGAATTAGTTTCTCTAACTAGAAACAAGTTAGATTAAGCTCTAAACCAAAACTAGTTAGGATCCTACCTAGGTTCCTATCAAAAGTGAAGTTATCCAAGGTCAGAGACCAAAGGTTCTAACTAGGAACCAGTTTCTGGATGAAATCCTAAACTAGTTAGGAACCTATCCAGGTTTCTTTCCAAGAAAAAATCATCCATTGATAGTCTCTAACTAGGAACCAGTTTCTAGTCTAGAATCTTATCTTGTTAGGAATCTATCCAGGTTTCTTTCTAAGACAAAATCAACCATAGATAGTCTTTAACTAGGAACTAGTTTCTAGTCTAGAATCCTTACTAGTTAGGAATCTATCTAGGTTTCTTTCCAAGAAAAAATCATCCATAGATATTCTCTAACTAGGAACCAGTTTCTAGTCTACAATCTTAACTAGTTAAGAATCTATCCAGGTTTCTTTCCAAGACAAAATCAACCATAGACAGTCTCTAACCAGTTTCTAGTCTAGAATCTTAACTAGTTTTGTAACTTTTTCTAACTTCATAGTTATAAACGATTATTTTGCAAAACTAACCAAAATTCCACTATTGATGTCATTTCTTTATAATTATATATTCCATTTACACTTGTTCATACTAAAACCATACCCCTGAGGGTAGTTTCCTTGCCGAATTACAACTCCAGTTGCTTATTAACAGGAATCACCATCAAAACTGACGAAATTAAATAACTCACCACGTTCAATTCGATCTTTGTTTTGATTTCTTATCAGTATGTCTTATCAAGACAAAATCTCTAGCTTCGAACCTATTTCCAGCTAAAACCTAAAGTACTTAGGACCCCAGGTTTCTTCCCAATCCAAAACCAGAAAACCAACCATAGATAGTCCCTAACTTATCACTTTACCTAAAACCCTAGGAACCTATCCAGGTTTTCTAAGGCAGACCCAGTTAATCAACCATAGAAACCTATGCCTCTCTATCCAGGTACTCAGATGGACCTCTACCCACAATTAAACCTCGAAACCCTCCACCCGTACCCAAACAACCCCCCAACCCCAACATCCAGCCTCACCCCAAGTAGGTTACACCACGAAATTCCCAGCCAATTCCCCAGCTGCGAACGCTATTGGTAGTAAAGTAAATAAATGCATGCTCGTTGTCGTGCACAATCAGAAAATAAATCCAACAAGTCAACGCCGGTGACATGGACAGCGAAACAATAGGCCAGAGACTGGTGCGATGCGTGGCATATGGTACAAGGACGCAACTAAGGTGTCTCCACAACATCGCAGGGTGCCAGTGGGTGTGTACAATTTCGAGACAGTGCCAGGGGTCGCTACCAGTAACTGTACTACTAGGGTACTTACACCTTGCGAGATCGGCGATGGCATGCACAGGCCTGCATGGGTAACGACGAATAAAACAAAATAAGACAGATACGATTAAAGAGAGACTTTGGATGGTCCTGGGGAAAATGTTGAGTTAGAGGTGGTACCCTAGTAACATATGGGGGTACCTTGGAAGGGTTATATTTATTTATTTAGATTTATTGTATAATGGGTGTGCTTATGTAGAGATGTGTCAGAGAGTATGGGGTAAAATAAGTTTATAGATGGCGCTTTTGAAATTGTTTTATTCTATTTATTGTGTCTTATTTTTATTGTATACCTTAGATGATTTTTATTTATTTAGGTATTGTGTACCATAGGTTGATAGGTAGTTTAGTTTTTTTGTAGGTGGCGCTTTTGGATTTTTTTAATTTGGTATGTTACTAGGGTACCTGAAAAGGAGGACCTAATAATGCATAACATTAATGTTTCAAGGTCTTTCATCGATAGGAAATGTTTAGTTGCTGGTGATTACTCAGAATAAAATAGATTGAATTGGTTTTTAAGACGTGTGAAGTAGTTTAGTTGGTTTGGAACTGGTTTTAGCCACTTCAAAATGGTTTCTAACATGTTTAAAGAAGTTTTAACTGGTTTGAAACATGTTTTAACTATCTTAAACTAGTTTCTAACATGTTTTTACCCCTTCAAACTGGATTTGAACATGTTTTAACCACTTCAAACTGGCTTTGAACATGTTTTAACCACTTCAAACTGGTTTTGAACACGTTTTAACAACTTTAAACTGATTTTAAACCAGTTTTAAGAAATTTAAACTAGTTTCTAACATGTTTTAACCACTTCAAACTTGTATTGAACATGTTTTAACCACTTCAAACTGGTTTTGAACATGTTTTAACCACTTCAAACTGGTTTTGAGCACGTTTTAACAACTTCAAACTGATTTTAAACCAGTTTTAAGAAATTT
>JABFPB010007388.1:0-11064 GCA_022817645.1 Ceratoteleas bidentatus | reverse complement strand
AATATGATCATATTTTCACTTTGCACCCTAAATATACGGCCCTTGATAGGGGAACTACCTTAAGCAAGTTTTTTGTTCATTAAACGAACTTTTTTATTACACTTTTAAATATATAACAAATTTTATTATTACATCTTTCAAACGTTTTATAAACATTTTGAATTAATTTTTTAAACAGTTTTTAAACTTTTGACTAGCGTTTTTTTATGTCGAATAAATATATCGTGTACGTTACCCTGAGAGAACATCAAGGTTGTATATATTATATGTATAATATACATATATTATATGTATAATATACATATATTATATGTATATATCTATATTATGTATGAATGTCTGAAATCGCGCATTATAGCAATAATTAAAAAGCATTTTTATAAATTGAGAGAGGTTATTGGCACTTTCGATATTCATTATTCTTCCTAATGAAGACTAAAAAGTATGCCGAATACTAATTTCCACGAGTTGAGGAAAATTTTTGTCGCTCTCGAGCCACTGTGTTAGACAGAGCAAAAGCTTTCCTCAATGAAAACTCGCGTTCGATGTACTTTTTATTCTGTATCAGGAAGAAAATCGAAAGCGCCATAAATTTACATTGCGAGAACTTGGCAGCTCTGTTTCGATTAGATATCGATATCGGTTTGTGATTGTTAATCGCTAGATTTAAGTTACATGCTTCTGAATTTTCAGTGACAAATGTGTCTTAAAAGTAACTGAAATTTCATAATATTTCTGAGAGTGTATGGTTTTGGATATTTTTTAATTCCTAAATAAAGTGACAACTTTGTTTCTGTCATTTTTTTCCTGATTGAGTACAAACTACAAACAGGAAAATGAAAAAGGAAATTCATTCCCTTTTCATTCCCTACTTATAGTAGGGAATGAAAAGCCGCCACTGAGAAAAAATCCATTCTAGTTTAGGATGGAAAATATCTTTCCTATGTGTTTTTCATCCTATTTTACGATGAATACATCCTTTAAAAGCACGGAAACGTCCACACAATTAAAGCACGTACAGTCATAGGATTTTCGGTTGCTTTCAACCCAATCAACCAGAATGTTTTCTGTGGCGTCACAATGACGTCACAAGTGAGTCACCTGTGATTCACAAATGGGTCACAATTACCGCCTCAGTGGGACTGAAATGTGATTTTGAAAAAGTGACTCGGATGTGACCTTAATGTGACTTAGATATTGTTTATTTTTCGTAAATGGGTCTTTAATGGTAAAAAATAGTGTGAGCTTCATCGCTAGATGGCACGATTGTACCAAAGTACATAAATATCGCAAATGGACCAACTTCGTGAAAGTATACTTGAAAACTTCTTCCTAGACTTGTCTAGAAAGCCGTTAATCACATGTAATATTTCGTATCATTAAGGTATTTTCATAGTGAAGGGCCGTAAATTTGGGGTGCGAAGAGAAATATTTGTATAATTACAAAGATTTATTGTATATTTGGGTACTTTCTTCGGAATAAGCTTTTTGGAATTTATACATATATTTTTTAATGTTAATTCTGTTATAAATAATTAAATAATTGTATTTTTTTAAATGTAATATTTTTCTTTGTATGAATAAATTATAAATACTTTTTTTGTTTTTCGTGCTCCAACTCAAGTTAAATATTTTTAAGTTTACTATGTATCATATTTTTTGCACATTTTTTAATATTTACGTAAATAATTGTTTTTAATTTACTAATAGTGCATTAACCAATCATCATATTTGATTTAAAAACTATATAAGAATTCTTAATGTTGATCTTATTAAGTGAACAATTTCAGAAACAGGAAATTTTTATATAAAACACTGCTAATAAGATTAATTGTTTATAACTTTTATAGGTAAGATAATTCGTGCATATTATGAATGGTTTAATGTGTGTTATATACGACTCTATTAATCTTCAAAAATATTTGTTTATTTTATTGATATTGGTGAAACAGGGGACCACTTCAGAAATGTTGAGTCATGTGGAAATGTAGGAACAATTTGCAGATTATGTCTTACAGCACCAGATTTAAGAATTAGGCCTCGGGAATGCATTTTTTATTCCTAACGAAGAATTCAGATTCAGAATTCAAAATGTCCAATTCTTTTCTATTCCTTTCTATTCGACATTTTTTGCAGGGGTAAGAACTGCGGGAACTGAAGGGCTGATAGACAATCAGAGCCAAGCGGAAGTAAGCAACTCATTCCGTTACAGAGGAAACCCTGTTAAAAATGACAGTTAGAAACGGATAAAAGAAAACTTAGCATACCTTGGCGGTTATTGTCTCGTAATTATCGTATAGAAACACGCACAAATAGATAAACAATTAACATTTTTATAAAAAACAAGACTTTTTCATAAAAGTCCTCTCCTAATGTAAACTCTGTCTAGCCTATAATATGATCAAAATGCTTTTATAACAATAATTTTTAGAAAATTAACAAAACCAAGTATGTATCCGTTTATATTAGTAAATTCGTTACTCTACTAGCGGATTCATTCGGATGTGATTCTGGAATGGAAATTAAAAACATGATTTATCTGGCTGTATTCGTAATTGCAATGTGCAATATCTATATAGAAACGAATACAAAATATAGTACATTTTGTAGATGTTTTTATCCACAAATTACGAGGCAATAACCGCCAAGAAGGATACAATTTATATCCGCAGTGATTGCAATTTTCTATCCAGTGGTATTCGTTTCTATGAGTCATTTTTAACAGGGAGTGGGAACATGGAATTTAATTCGAATTTAAACGAATTTTTGTTAATTAATAAACAAAAAAATTAATAAACAAAAAATAATAAATTAACGTACGAAATCTAGCTGATGTCAGTTCCTACGGCCGAGTGTATAGCGGCGCAGGTCGCCACCGCGGTGTCTCGGGTTCGAGACTCCACAATAGCGAGTTGGAAAAATGATTAATTTTTTAATTTAATAAAATTAAACGAAATAATTTTTTAATTTATTTTTTGTTCACTTCTCGTTCATTTTGAATTCATTTTGAATTCATTTTGAATTCATTTTTCATTCATTTTTCACTTTTCATTCACTTTTTGTTTATTTTTTGTTCACTTTTCATTCATTTTTCATTCATATTACGTTCATTTTTCGTTCACATTGAATTCTATTTGATCGTTCACAGTGAACGGAAAAAGTCGGACATTTGGATTTCAAAGTGATTCACTTTAGATTCCAAAGTGATCTCATTATTCGTTCACAATGAATTAATTTTGGAAAATGAGTTGACTTGTTGTTGTTGTCCTTTTTGGCTATGGGGACAGATTAACAGGCGCCCCCGTACGCCAATCACAATGCATTGACTTTGTTAACAATGCTCGAAACAACGAAATCGACTATTCGTATTCAGATGGCGCCATCTTTTAAGAAAACCAAGTTGACGCGTTCCAGTGTTGACAGGCGGTCGTGCGCTACATTTTTGCTCCATGCACTTATGCATTTCCCCGCATTTCTTGCGACTTATTTCGGTTGACTTACGCCTAGTTTTGTGTCGCGAAAATCGCATAGCGTTGCCATTTATAGGCATTACTACCCGAAGTAAGAGTGTCAAAAATTCGCATAATTAGAGAAATTAAACTGATCAGTGAATAATCATCGCGATTACGCCAATATCAGATTTGTACAGAAAACAAATGAATCAGTTTTTTTCAAAGAAAAGAGTTGGAAAACCTGACAATCGTAGTTGCCGACTACGCAGTTCCAAAGATGGCGGCCTCCGTTGTCGTCGCGGTGCCTTGCCATCAAATCTCGAGAGTTCGCGCGCCAGTTTTCGTCGAAATCGCGAATGTGACGTGTTTCAGGGCCCGCGTTTCTCCAGGTTTGACCATTTCGTGAGGGGAAGGATTACTGCGCGCTTGTTTGTGTAAAAATCGAAATCGGTCTCTAGTTTTCCAGTGAGATCGCCATCATGATCCTTGATATCATGTTTTCCAACAGGATCATCATTGAAACAGTGAATTTATCTTAACTTTTTAAAAATAGATCTGTGTGATTTTTACGTGAAAATATCTAAATTACACATGTTTTTTTACTTTTTATTATTGTCAACGTTAACGTAAATAATAAACTTTCAAGTTTTGTGATCAGTAATTTTTTTCATGCCAACGAAGTTTGGATAATTTTTATTTTAAACTTTATTCCACATTATAAGTAAATAATTGACAAACATTACAGATTATATAACTAACGTGTGGTTATGTTTAGGAGCATTTACATTATTAACCCTTTGTCGGGAAACGTCTAATGTCGTGTTTTATCACTGACATAAATTTCGCGTCTTCATGTTTTAAGGTTACCTTTGTTCTGATCGAATGAAAATATTACTCTTTTCACCTCAACAATTGACTGATTAAATATTTATTCAGTAAAACAATTGCAATAGTTAACCTAATTCAGCGTAGTGGTTTGTAAAAGAAAACTGTGAATTGTTTTTCATCTTACATGCCGTTATAATTTGGCATTATTGTTTTATCACTGTTTGTATCAATCAATAACTTATCATTTTTGCCATGGCGGGTCTTTTTCATGGTGCTGCGAGTGCCATGGACTTGGCGTATATATTTAAACTGATAGATGAGCCTCTAATAAAGTGTTAACTGAAACTCCATTTTTAATGAAATAATTAACAATAATATTATACTGTCATAGTCACGGAAGAACAACGCAGAACAAGATGGTGCCAAAATGAAAAAGCCACCACCATCTAGCAGTGCACAAACCTACAGTGAACTCGCTGGCTTGACGCGCCACACCGAACCTCACAATCTAGAGACAATGGAGGCTATTTTGGAGAACTTGCGCCCCTTACCAGGTGGGGTTTTGGACGACGCCAAGTTTACGGAACTCGTTCAAGTGAGTTTGTCCAAATATACAAAAGGTCTTTGGATTAATAACTATTTGTTCCTAATAATTAGTGCATCTAAAGAAATAGGCTGATAAACAACAATTTTAACTGCTGATTTAACAGTCTAGACTGAACAGTCAGACTCTTAAACATTAGACTGTTAAATCAGCAGTCTGTAAAATAACCATTAAAACTATCAGTTTACGGTAATTATATATGCTTAGTAATTATTTATCAATATAATAATAAAAAAATATGATAATAAAAAATTATAAGGCAAATAATGCTTTTTAAAATAGAATTAAGAATATAAAAAGTAATCGGGTAATAATTGTCTACAAAATAAAAAATTTGATTTAAATCCCAATTAAAATTAATAATTCAACTGATTTTAATCATAGCAGCCTTAATACTTACACTGAAAAAATTGTGGGTGAACCGCTGTCTTTTTGACGGGAAAACCGTCTGCTCGTACTGTCGGTGAAAGGTTTTCCCCGTAGTGGGAAAACCGCTCTCCAATTGCGGGCGAACCATTCACCCACATGTCGGGCGACTCGTTTTCCCAACGCGGGCAAACTCTTCACCGACAGTGCGAGTAGACGGTTTTCCCGTCAAAAAGACAGCGGTTCACCCACAATTTTTTCAGTGTACCTTTATTATGTGCCACACAATTGCTTGTTTTTTGGATTTTCTAGACCACATGAAGCGATAAATCCTAAAAGGATTCCGAATCGGAACCATTTTTGTTACTGAATGGTTACGGTAGCGTTGCGTGTGGCTTCCAAAACCGACGCCTATCACAGGAACGTTAATGGTCCCTGAATTGTACAACCGTTCCGAAACTGTTTCGGAACCTCCAAAAGAGAGTCTATCATTTCTGGAACAGAAAAAATTTATGTAAAACAATATTATCTAGAAAATGTTTACAGTTATGTAATGGAAGATTCGTCAAACAATAAGTTGAAAAAACTACATTGTCTTAGCTGGGATTCAAACCCCTGTTCTCCGATGCACTAGTATAACCACTTGGCCAAAGTTGTTATATTGTTAAGACTCGTTTAATTTTATGTTATGATTCAGATGATCCTGTTTGAATAACGTTTATTCAAACAGGATCATCTGAATTATAACATAAAATTAAACGAAAAAAAGAGAAAACCATTGACTTTTACACGAGTAAAAGTCAATCAAGGTCGTTACATCTTGAAGATGTAACGACCTTGGCCAAGTAGTTATACTTTCCGATTATTGCGTCGAAGAACGCCGCTTCTCTGTTATATCGATTCCAGTTTCGGTTCAGCAAAATCAATCGCTTTGGGTTTCGGTTCCGGTTTCAATCCTTGGATATAAGAAACATAGACACTTGTTTTTTTGACGTGCTTAGAATGACTTCCCGTGCTATAAGTTACAAAAAAAAGTTTTTGTTAAGACAGACAAATAATCTGAAAAAATCACATGAACTCTGTTGATGTGATTTTTGTGTTCTTATAATGTGGTGAAGGAATCCTTCTGGTAGGAGGAACGATTGTTCCAAATTTGTTTGTATTTGATAGAAAATTCCTCTAAAAGGTATTTTAGAGATGAAAGGGGTTTTGTTTACATGAAAAAGTTAGTGTTGTTTTCTTCTTTGTGTAGGATTTGACACGAAAAGATTTTTCTGGAGGAGCTTCTTCAGTCGATTGTAGTGGGTGCCAGGGTCCAAAACAAAAAAAGATTAGAAAGGGTCCCTGTCCCAACCAAAGACAAACAAAGGAGGAGATATGGGAGACAGTTCTTTGTGATTTTTGCTCTTTGAGTAGCAAAATTGATTAAGGTCTCAGGTATTTTTTACTTAATCTGATTTCCATTAAAATTAAAATTGTTTAAATTCTTGACAGTCTTTCTTATAATTAGTGTGTTATAATACTCGAAAACAAACTTGAACTCTTTTTTTTGCTTCATAAATGTATGTATTAGAATCTCATATGGGGTGTAGCCTAAACAATATGCCGTCGACAAGAATAGACTTTTAGAAGTGACACTTTGTTAGAGAATAAAATTAAGACGTCGGTAACGATGTCAAATATTCATCAGTAGAGGTCGTAGAAATTCTTCGCTAAGAAATTACGTCGAAGCTGGGCGAAATTTGCACATTTTCATAGATATGAAAATGTGGAAAATTAGTATAAAAAGCCAGTGTGAAAACCAAGGTTGCATGTCATAACCCAGTAAATGAGAAACGATTGAAAAAGAATGAAAGCTATTAAATACGATTTAGTGTTACTCCCAGCGAATCGCGAATCTTTAAAAATTACGGTTGACCACAAATGAATGTATTTCAATACGAATGGTTAAATAATAAGATGGTCCTTATTATTTTTTTTCGGTTTTCGAGCTTTTCAACATTTCAATGACATATAATATGAACGTTCACAAATTTGGGGTTCAGAATACAAAAATTTTGACAATTCTATGTAGATTATATTAAAAGGACAATTCATCGAAACAGTGATCGAAAAATATTGCTTTTTACTGGAATGTGGCAAGTTGAAAAAAATGGGTTATTTTATAACCCATAAATGGTAATGGGTTATTTTCAAAAAGGTGTAAGCTATTATTATATCAGTTTGTTTAATTCGTATAAAATCTATAACCAAACTAGACACTTCATCATGAATTTCATGTTCTGTGACATAAAATCAAATAGAAAATAATAAACATTCGTTTTTTTGAAAAAATGTTTGTTAAGGGGACACTAGGGTGAAAAAATAAGTATGCGATAGAATTAATGCATGAGGTTGTTATTTTGGGACTTTATATAGTTTGATAAAGCGAAAAAAATGGTATATTGTAGCACCCCCTAGGGGGCCCCTTTGTGGAAAAAGGATCTTGAAAATGCGTAAAAATTAAAAATTTTCAAAAAGCCGACGCTATCTTGTAAAGAGTGTATTTTTACACATGCAAATTGAATATTAGGTCGAAATATCAATTATCGTCAAAGTAGTTGCATTTTTATCTCTAACAGTAATTATTCGTTTTAGCCAAAATTGTATATTTATGCAAAATTGTATATTGATGCCAGAAATATTGATAACGTTTGTATCAATGGTTCGTACTGCATGCTTTCGAATTCTCTAGCGGCGTAAGTGACTCCTTCTTTTTGAATTTCCTGTTGTCTTCTTTGAAGCTTGGCTTGTCTTATGATACGCCTTGCTCCTTGGTACTGATTTTCTTTCCGTTTTATTGTTTGCGTTTCTCGTTGAATATCAAGTCGTTGAGCCAGTTCGATTGTGGTGCCTGATACCTGAAGTCCCAGAGTTTGTTGTTTCGCAACCTTTGCCAGCGTTGTACTCGAAAATCGCATCAGCAACTGCGATTTCAACCCTTTTTTTACTAACAAATTTGGTTTTTGGGCATTTGCGCCATATTCTGCTGTGGAGATGTTTCCCATGTTTAGTAGATCCAGAGCCATTTGAGTTCCAACCGATTTCTGATGTAAGACTATACGTGATATTGAAAGAAATCAAATTAACTGCAGCTGCGGCTGATGGTATATCTGGCAAGATGTTTTTATTTATCATTCCATTTTGCTTTACTTATGTTACCCATATCATAAACTTTGCTCTACAAAACAACATTTTCCCTAAGATTTGGAAACATAGTCTAGTAACCCCAATTCCAAAAAGTGGTAGACCGCAATCAATATCTGATCTTAGACCCATCAGCATGCTTCCTTTCATGTCTAAAATATTAGGGAAGATTTGTGAGAGACAATTGCGCAATTACCTGGAACACAAACACTTATTACCCAGTTTTCAATCTGGCTTCAGATCTTTGCATAGCACAACAACTGCACTCATCGATCTATCGGATGACATCTTATCTGCATTCGATAATAAAAAGGTCGCAGCGCTGATATTGCTCGACTTCTCTAAAGCCTTTGACACGTTGAGCCATGCACTCCTGTTGTATAAACTGGGTTCTCTTGGTCTCTCGGAAAATTCGGTCTCTTTCATCAGAAGTTACTTGTCGGATAGAACACAGCAAACGGTAGTTATTAATCCTGATGGTACGAAAATCCTCTCATCAGAGCGCTATATTACCAGAGGGGTCCCACCTCTATTATTTACCTTATATGTTGCTGATATTCCTGACTCACTTTTCTCGAACATTTTTATGTATGCTGACGATACACAACTATTTCTCCCTTTTCAGTCAAGCGATATTGATGGTGCCACTGCGAAACTACAGAAGGACCTAGATGTGATCTCAGCATGATCCCATAATAATTCGTTGACTCTCATTGTAAAAAAGACCATGCTCATTATAATTGATCCGAGCAATCGACTTGAAAATATATCTAATGTAGTCTTGAAACTATGTAACGATCGGTGATACTAAGTCCTTTAAAAGCCTGGGCGTGACACTTGATGTACACTGGACCTTCGAATCCCATGTAATGGGAAAATGTCAAGCTTCCTTTCTTCGGTTACGTAGGCACTACCCCTTCCGCTCACTATTATCTCTAAAACTAAAACTCCAGTTATCTGCCTCATTGGTGTTATCATTGATTGATTACGCCAATGTGGTCTATGGTCCTTGTCTATCTCAGTGTTCGAAAAAACGATTACAGAAGGTGCAAAATTCATGCATCCGATTTTGCTACAATCTCCGTAAGTTTGTCCATATATCAAGTGCATTTGAGGTGTCGGAATGGCTTAGTATACGACAAAGCTGGATTGCTCAAATGTTGTGCATTTTTCACAAGGTCACGTGGACTAGCCAACCTCCCTACCTACGGAATAAATTGACGTATTGTTGCGAGCAGCGTACTCGCGAATCTTTGTCAACTCGAGCACCCACTCTCCTCTCTTTTCCTAGACACCGTGCCAGTAAATTTGAACAATCATTCAATTATCTAGCTCCATTTCTATTTAATAAATTACCTTCAGACATTAAAACATCCGATACTATAACTTTTAAAGCTAAAATAAATAAGGTTTTCCGAGATAATTTCTAGTCACTTACCAGTAATCCATTCAAATTGATATATATTTATTTTTAAATTACTATTTAATTTTCATATCGTCCATATAATATGGGTATTGTCTTTGTATAGCCTCGTGCTGTGACTTGCCCTTTGCTACGTGTATCTTTAATGATATTATGGTCATGTATGCGATTTATCCGTTTTGTTGGTCATGTACGTGTATATATTGTAAATTGTTGTTGTATTTATAAATATATATATGTATCGCTAATGTTCACATGTGGAATAAATACTATTATATGCCGTGAAATTATGAATGGTGCATCCAAGACCCAACTTCGATGAAAAACCTCTTGTCAACCATGAACCAACGTAACTGACAATCGAATTTATGATATCCGTGTCAGAAATGTGAGCATTTCAGGGAGGTTGCAATAAGCTTCGTGAACTTTCATTCGAACTTCGTTCAAATTTGCCTAAACAGCTTTCATGCTTCCATCATGCAGATTTTTCAACAAGTCTTGAAATGTTGACTCACAGAATGGAGTAATGCTAAGCGCCGTTGAAAAGTGCTGCACTCCAGCATAACCAGTCCCTAAATCTGTGAACGTCGTAGCCATGCGAACGTTGACATCGAACGGCGGTCTGCTGCTTTTTTCAGAAGATACTTTGTAAGACGAATAGCTAGAACTCTTCAAGCCGTCAAGACCCATCTCTTCACACCGACGACATCGAAGTACTATTTTGACTGTATAGCCTTTTTTCTCTTTCCATGGAAAATCGAAGAATAAGGAGTCTTCGCCACAATCTGAACATTTGTTGTTTGCAATCAAAGATGATAGAACAGTATGATCTATCAAGATGTACTTGTCATCCGAATTCACTTGTTCAGTGATATGCTCTGAAAAATTATTCCGAGGAAAATCAGAAGAAAGTAATGTCACCGTTTGCACAAAAACTTCATCCTTGGACTAGCGCATTACAACCAAAAACACTGTTTTGGAGATGAACAATTGCAGATGTACAAATAGAATACAAGAATGATCTTTTTTGTCTGCCAAATTATTTGTACAATGTACTTGTTAGAGCTAGATTCCTTCGTACTTTCTGTCTTCTATTCAGAGCCTCATTTGACTCATGCTCGCCGTGGCTATCGGTTGTCTCGCATTCAATGTGTTCTTCACCGACTTTTCGATCTTTCTGATATTCTCTCTTATCTGATGATACA
>JABFPB010007387.1:0-11064 GCA_022817645.1 Ceratoteleas bidentatus | reverse complement strand
TTCCAGATTGATTTGATGTGAACGATTCAATGTCAAAACGACCTCGATTAAGCTTGACTTGAACTGGAATTGAATTTCAAGTTCAATGAGAAATGGAACTCGAATCGAGCTCGATTGATAAATCCATTTTCAGGCCTGTCTCACTATACTGAATTTGCGTTTCACGCCGCCGCGAAAACCCGATAGATGTCGCATGGTCGTTTAGACTTGTTCGAAATACCAGTTTAAACGACAAAGCTTATCGAAAGACTTCTCGAAGTGACTGTAATAAAACGAAATATTAAACGTGAAGTTTGAATTAAAAATAAAATGACACATTGAAAAGCAAGTCTGTAATAAACGAAATAAAAAATAGAACAACATTGGGGAAAATCAGGAACAAAATGGAAAAAATTGAAAAAAATAGAAAAGGTTGCCTTTATTCTGGATCCTTCGGCACAAAGAAGAAGTGAACTTTCTCCGGGTTCTAGTCGTACCCCGAAGAACACTCCAACAGGACACATCTAGTCGGTATGTTGCTGATTTATGCAAAATTCCACATTAGCTGTTAGTTTTCACTCATGGTCTCACGGTCGAGGTTACGGGTTTGATATTTAAACCGGACTCAACGGTAACAGCGCCCCTAGCGGATTTTCGTGGCATAAATGAAACTAGTTTACATTGTTGGAAAGGCAAGTGAGACCTGTCCATTTTAGCGAATAGTTTGATATTCGCTCAAATGGATTTCATACTGCGAGAGCATACAATTTGTATGCTTTAATAATCGAGCTCGATTTGAGTTCCATTTCTCATTGAATTTGAAATTCAATTCCAGCTCAAGTCAAGCTTAATCGAGGACATTTTGACATTTAATCATTCACATCAAATCAATCTGGAATCGAGCATAAATCAACATCGATTTGATATTGAGCCGTCGACCTAGAGCCGAGCTGCAATTAAGTTCGAATCGATATAGAATCAACATCGAATTATCGACGTCAATTCAGTGTCAATCCGACTGACATTTAGGCATCGAATCGATATTGATTGTAAAGTTTCTCGTTCTTGCATCGAAGTTGATTCGACTAAAATGTCGACATCGAATCAATGTCGATTCAATTATCTTGTGTTATTAGGGGATAGATTTTTTCTGATAGGAACGTGTAAAAGAAGTGAACAAATCTCGCTACAATTGAGATTAATTGTTCATATTGTCGTATTTTAAGAAATCTGTAATGTCCGTGCCGAAGGCCGTGCCGAACGTGGTAATAACGCGTTCGGCACGGCCTTAATATCTCTAATCTAATAAATGTTGTAATAAATGTTGTATTAAGAGATTCATAGGTAATATGTTTATTGGGTTCTTATTTTGCATTTTGTAATCTGACACATCGTAGTAAACTATGGTAGTAACGAGAGCAACTATTTTATCATTTCTGATATTTCTTTCTATTATAAAATAAACATTTTTTATCTCAAAAACCTGAAAATATAATTTCTTGTTTTTCTCTCACATTCAAACGTAATTTAACAATAAAAATTTTAACACCTAGTTTGACTTTAGATTTGGGTGTCTTTCTACCTTAACTTCGAACTGACATAATCTCTAATGTCAGTTTGCTAAAGAATGGAATTCGCGCAAAATTAAAATGATCTTTTTTAAATAAAAAATTAACTAAAATGAATCAAAATGAAAGAAAATGAAGTAAAATGGAATAAAACGGAATTCGAAGAAAATAAAAAGGATTAAGAAGAGGGGATGAGAGAAAGTGAAATAAAATAAAAGGGATGAGGGAAAAAGATCAGATAAAATGACAAAAATGCTGAAAGTAGAAGAAGACTCACTAGGAAATTAAAGGGTAATCAGAATCGATGAAAGAGGGTGTAAGACTGTGAGGGAAAAAGAGGGAATCAGACAGAATTAAAAAAATAAAAGGGCATAAAATGGAATAAATAGCGATATTAAAGGGAGAATAAGGATTATAAGCAATTGTAGGAATGACGTGTAATGAGAGGGAATAGTAGAAACCTGTAGGAAATTAGAGAAAGTGAAGAAACGAGAAAGAAATATTGTCTTTTGAGCTGCATTCAAAATTCAAAATGTTTAATAACTAAAGGCTAATTAATACAACACTTAAATACAATCGAGCAAAAGAATTTAAAATTCAATAAAATAAAATATGAGTTCGAAGCGGAAGAATGAAATGGATTGAATTTGGATACGAAATAATTTGTCCGAGTATTTCAACATTCAAATCAGAATCAGAACCTGATTTGAAATCTCTATATCAAGCTCAATATGTCAATACCGAATTTGTATATTCATCAACGCAATAAATTAATGTTGCGGTACCGGTACCAGCATACGAAATAGAGGTACATGTGCTGGAAATTGTGGCACGAATTTCTGACACTGCACACAATTGCCAATCAATTTGCAACCGCGAAATTGCGGATCGACCCCTGTAACGCAATTATCGTAAATCAACTGCTAATCAAAAATACACAAAAGCTGCAAACAAAGCCAGGACAAATGGAAATGAAATGGTCATTGACAATAATCGGTTGCGTTTATTAACTTTGTACTCTCCGTTCTCCTTCATAGCACGTGAATGAACGCAAAACGTAGAGTACAGTTGCATCGTGTCAGTTTCATTCATAGAGCCTATGCGCGCTTTACAACATACAATATCAACTTATCGTATCATAAATAAAAAGCGTACGACTTCAGTGTTCGAGACTTACAAACGAAATTATCGAACTTTCCCCCAATCACTTTTGCGCCGACCACTATGCCCGTCCTTCTGAATATAAAAATACGAATGTTGAACGAAACTTGAAACAAGTCGCGCAACGTCTACGCTCGCGGAAACAAATGGCCCCTCGAACTGATCCCGGAACACAGGCGCCTTCGCCGCAAACGGTTCGATTGGTCGATGAAAAATTGCGACGCAAGCGTTCAATCGTTGAAATTATTCGTCAACTCGGACGATAACCGTGGTACAATAGTTTCGTCCCTATCGGCGAAGAGTGTGAAAAAGTCGAATACGAAAATAAAAAAGAGAATAGAAAGAGTGTGGAAAATATTGAGGTTTTGATATTTTTCAGTTTTTTGTATTGGCTGTACGGATTTGGTACAATATTTTGACTCGTATCCAATGTTCCTAATTCCCACCCCAATTCTGAAAGTTTACAAAATAAAAGTAAAAAGTTATTAACAGCTACTACGCCAATTTTTATCGAAATCGAATAGGAAAATAGTCTTCAAAGAGAAAACAATAATATGGAAGATGAAAGTAGAAGTTTAGGAAATGATTGATTTCATACCCTTTTCTGTTCGAAAACTGTTTTCCTCTATCTTTTATGTCTTTATTCGTTTATCACTATTGTTCAAACGATGCAAATGATTGTAAAATCATTCTCAAAACCTCGATATTTCTTATACTCGGTCCATTGTCTTCTCCATATTCGACTTTTCTAACCCAATACCTTACGCACCTCAGCCACACGTCTCTTGGGTCATTTGCCCTTATCATTTTCCGCAATTGGAACCGCTTTTTCGAACAATAGAAACGCAATTTACGATTAACAGTCGTCATTAGGAGTCTCTAAGCCTCGATAGTGCGACAATCGAAAACTGTAGATTGTTGAAAAAATCCACATCGAAAACTATCGATAACTGTCGATGAGGGTAAAATGTCATTTTTCAAGGTAACAAATAGTCAACAATATTAAATGTACAAATTATCTGTTTTGGATGACACAATCGTACTTATATATTTAACTAAGCAAACTGTCTTCAAGAAACATTTTTATTAAATAACAAAATTAACAAACACTTTTAATCGTCTAACTTTTTAATAAAATACTTTTCCCAAACTATAACTCTTATACTAAAAACGCATAAATACCTATACGCTAGTTTTTTTAAAATAATGCTGAGTTATGTTGTTTCCAAAAAAGGAGAATATTTTGTTCACTTCGAGGAATTAAATTTGCTTCCAAATTCACTTTCTATTAAGAATGTTTGCCCTTAAGCATTTGTACTAAAATGGAAGTTAGTTTAGTAATTAACACAGAATTAGTTAATAAAATGTAATTGCCAACAAAAAATCAACAGCACTTTACATATGTTATTTATTTATTTAATATTTTCGAAAATCAAACTTTTCCATTGTACATCGATTGTACTCAGAACCAGCGACTCTTTGATACTATCGTTAGTCCTATCGAGATTTAGAGAACCCTATTAGTCATGAATCCACAAATTGACAACGAATCACGTAGATTCACATTCAACTCCACACCTTCGCAGCAAGTTAACGTGAAACCAGGAATTCACGGACCTGAGTCGTTGCCCCGAAAAACTGATATGTGATTACAGGAAAGTCGTGTGCCACCAATCGGAAAGGAAGGATCATACGCGCCTCAAAGCGGAGTCCAGATTGAAGGCAGTCGGTGTTTCAAATCGCAACGTTCGGTGGGATGGAATCGGAATTCGCCCAGTCTGATACAAATTAGCCTAGTACAAAACGTTATCAAATAAATTCCGCGCATATCAAAGTGTGCAAGCACGAAAGATTGTACGGTCGAGTGATTCTGGTTGGTCGTTGGTCTTCTCCCGCTTCGCCTTTTCGTCCTGAGTTTTCCTCGAGAAATCGCTCTCCTTTTCGTTTGATTTGCAATCGCGACAAATAAAAGTAACTGCGTCTGGGTGAGACTTGCGCGCCTTAAATGCAGATACATGCGGCTCGTAATTATTGTACTAGCGTGACTTTCATGCGCGATCGTTAACAGCGGTTTACCCTCGGTTCGAACGATTCAGCTGATTCTCCAAGTTTCGAACAGAAACCTTGAATTATGCTCAAATTAATGTTTTTCTGAATACTTCGAAATACCAAGAAACCATACTTTCCTTGAATTGCAATTTGAGCGATTTTTGTATCAGTCAATCACGAAATCTGATTGGCTGATACTGTTAATTTCACAAATAAAAAAAAAGCTTTGGAACTTGGAAATTGGAGAATCAAGCTGAGAATCGTTCGTCTCTAATATGTGGAATACGAGAATACAGCTTTTTACATACATTATTTGTGGTGTAGAGACATATATACACGCAACACACGTATACTGTTAAATTAATAAACAAAAAACGAGTCTCACAATTGACAATGATGCGATCCGTGTAATGCCCCGGCGACTCCATCAGTTGCGAGGAATTTGAGTGCGCCACTCGTCGAGTCATCGAGCAACGTTTCTTAACATTAATTGACCGTCGAAGCAATGATTATTAAACGAATCGAAATCATTTCATTAATTACGTTTTTATTTAAATGGCTCGTCGGATATCGCATTTGGTCCACTTTTGCATCAATCTGTTAAATTGATGAAGCTAACATTATTTGAAATTATTTACAATTCTTTGTAGCAAAGAGTTACAAAGAGATTTGATTAGTGCGATGTAATCCTGAAACGTATCAAATTGATAAAGTAGAGTTATTATCGATTTTACAACGACATTCTTAGAATGATAAATTAGAAATGTACAAGTGTAGTAAAATAAATTCAGGTTTATAGCCTTCGTGACTTTTCTATTGTGTGATGATAGAGAAAAGGAGATAGAGGATATGAAATGATCAATATTTCAGAGTAAGCAAAGGATAATAAAAAAGTTAAGACAAGTTTAATAAACAGTAAAAATATCGTGTTACTATTTTTGGTTCATCCAGACTCACATTGTAATCCTACTAAAACTCGTCTACAGAGAAATGGGTTATAAAAAGTTAGATACCAGAATTATCTGGTGCCATTCCTAACAATTTCGGATGATATCTAAGTTAAAGGTTGGTACAGCAATGGTGTAGATATACTTGATCGAATCTTTGACGATGTGATCAGTTTTATGACAATTCTCGGTGTTAATCTACATAGATCCACTCAAAGTTGGAGTTGTTTTTCCCTGTTGATAGAAAGAGGGAATAATGAAAGTTGAAACCAGTCTATCCTATAACTTAGTGACCTGCATCAATTTTTTTGTTTTTATATTGAAACAGACATTGATTTTTGACTCTTTCAACTGTACATTTAGAAATTGTATGATTTGATCATACAAATTACCACCTTTGGAAAGTAACTTTCCAGTTACAAACTTTACATTTTATCTCCAATAAAGTAATTTCTACAATTTTATTCAATTTTGCAAACCTTATAAAAACCTTACATTTTATATCAAACAAATGCCCTGGGATAAGGAAAATACATTGACAAATATTACCAATATATTTTCAATATTATAGGTTTCATTGACAATAGACTGAAAATATATTGAAAATGTATTCATCTAAACCATAATGTGTTAACATCAATAATGCCAGTTATTAAACCTTGACGGTGAAACGTTCGCTCGAGCAACGCGACGAGTCGCCAATTGGACGCAGACGCACCTTAAATAAATACCCAACAACAATACCCGATGAAACACCAAAAGTGACTTTTTCGCCATGCCTCGTGGCGCAATCATTCCGCTCGTTGAATTCACACATATGTATGCATAGATATAATATTTCATAAATATACGACATTCATAATATCATTAAATAATGGATATTTAAAAAATATGAAACCATTTGTGTCGCGTACTCGTGAAAACATCGCCTTCCGATAAATACAAGTCACGTTGTTCCACGTAATACTTAGCTTGGACGTGCGTCTCTGACCCCCTCCCCCCTCCCGATCCCGTTTCCTGTGCCCCGCCCCGACCCCTTCGTCGTTTCTTAATTTAAAGCCTATCGGTTCTGTTTCGTTAACTCGTCCCACTCGCTGTATTTTATACAACAAATCGCCCGTCCAAACGACTCCAAACCACAACGCAGCCTGTGTAAAATGCGACAAGCTGCACTTACTTCCGACCGCGAAATTGACTTGTTTGCTTTGCTTAACGGAAATCGGCGTGAAACGATTTGATTCGTTTGAGAACACAAAATTTGTCGCGGCGTTCCGCTGATATTCGCGGAACCAATATATTTGTGTATATTTATTTATTTTATGTATAGTCTTACGATTTAGATTTCTTGTCGTTATAAATACTTTATGTACAGTCAATTGTCTTCGATGTAAAATTCAATGCGACTTTCATCGTTTCAATTGTATACACTCTCGAGGTGCCCTCTGACGGTGAAAATGAAACGCGCCACAGTGGAAACAAAGGGGTTAGTGGGCGATAAAAAATCGTTATCAAAAACTACGAGTTCGTCTAAGGGAACGAAAAAGAAAAGGAGAAACGGAAGAGGAATTCGGAGTCTGTCGGCGGCGACGTTTGGGTCGACCTGGGGAAATAAACCGGACTTTGTTCAAATCGTCCATGGCGCACAGCGTCGCGTTTCACGTACAGTTCATTTCGTATGTACAAAACAGGCTTTGCAATTGAATGTCGCCAAGTCACAGAATATTGAGGATTCGAGCCTGTCGTAATGGAATTAGTGTTTTTTTTACTTTGAGTCGTACTTTTATATTTATAATCTCAAACCAAGAAGAAGTTTGCAAATTCTGATTATAAAATAATTCTTAATAGGAAATATTATACCAGAATATTCTCAGTAATTCTCAGTAATCGTCAATGTCCCAGAAATGTACGGAGAATATTGCCATGAAAACTTCTGGAAATGGGAATATTCCACTGAGTGGAATATTCTCAGAATTCAGGATATTTAACTTTTTTTACTTTATTTACATTATTTTACTTAAACTGAAGACAAAAATTAAAAAGACACTATTTCAGGACAATTTTTTGACTTGTCCCAAAATCGGTCGATGCATCGGCAATTTCATTGCAATTTCGTTATGTCTCGTTCGATCTTGATGAAGAACTTTCACGCATAAAACATCGGGATCAGAACGACACGTGAACAGTCGTTTGGTGCAAGGTTTCAACGAGCTGGACCGTTTTTTACGTAAAAATCGAGTTTGCGAGACGGAAACGTCGAGACACTCTCGACGAAAAATCAAGCGCGTGTCAGAGTGCGGCCGAAACTGATCAAATTTCGAACACGTGACGTCATCGCGAACAGCATTCTCACACCGGATAGCCCATGCACAATTCATGCGCCGTCTACAAATATATGACCTATATATTCGTTTCGGCTGACAATCGAATGTGAGTCGTGTCGATCTGAAATCCATTCACGTAGTCACGTTGATTGTGGGCAAAAAGTTTTTTTCTTTTCTTTTAATTACCGCAATCCATTGGAACCATTTGGAAGCATGTAAAAAATAAAAAAATTAACCTTTATGGACTTACATAAAAACTATTATGTTGGTAATGATGAGAGCATTTTTGCAAAGTTGTTTGAATTTGCTTTAAAAATGACTGAAAATAGGATAGCGAATAAATTTAAAACAACCAGAGCTTTGAATAATAGGTACATTTTGATGCTCAAACTTTTAATCAGATTTCCGCGAAACTATGTTTTTTTATCTAATGGATAAAATTTTATTTTAATGGATACTCAGCCGCCTCTACAGAAAAATGAGGACCGTTGTCGATAAAACTAGATTAAATATAAATAACCCCTACTTTTACAGTCGCAATTTTACTTTTCCTTTAAAGTTTCACAAAGTGTCTTCAAACTTCACAGTATCCTATTCCCTTTACTGCATCGATGGGAAAATTTCGTTATTTAAATGCACACTTATCCATGCGATTATTCGAGATTTCATGTTGGTTGGTATAAAAATACATTTACATTTTCGTTAGGCTCAACAATTCCGTTAAATTAGTGTTTTAAAATCACTGTCTCAAAAAATGCAACCCTTCGCTTCCAATCTAGGTCTCCCTGAAACGAACTCAACTCCGAACGAACAGAAACCATTCCGTCACCGAAACTCGATTTTCCCGAGAAACCTCGTCGCTATACTATGAATGTCTGTGACGCGCGATCGTTCGTTAAAGAAGTAAGTTCTCGACTAGGCTCGTCGTGGCTGCGCTCCACGTAATAATAATAATATCATTACCACAATTACAATGGCCCTATCGTTATCGGCTGCTACACTTTGTTTTTGGATGATCCGCAAGTGTAACGGCGATGACTGGGGTTACAAACCTGACTGAGCACACGAACTTGTAGGTGGTAACAGTCGACCCCCCCCCCCCAGGTCTCCTGTTACCATCTACAGGTTCGGGTGCTCAGTCAGGTTTCGTGGACGAAAACGGAAACGCGCCGACAGGCGTGCGATATCAAAATTCGTGTTGCTCAATGACGAGACGATGGTCGGTCAAACGAGAAGTTGTCTGTCGAGGCTCCGGGTTAAAGCAATCCGGCCGATGTGCAAATCCGCTCTCGGCGCCGCTCTGCATCCGAATCGCGTGGTCACGCGGCGAGTCCGGGTTAAACATCCGCCTCGCCTTTCAGCCTCAGACGCGCGAAATCCTCGAAGATAATATCGTCGGTTTCTCTGTAAGACGAAGGGGGGCTTTAGTGTGAGGGTAATTCATTAAATTAAAGAGGTGCAAGGACTACAGTAAAAGTAGTAATATATTGGGAATATAGTGGGAATGTATTGGAAATATATTGGGAATGTATTGGGATTATATTGGGAATACATTAGGAATATATAGGAAACATATATTCCCAATTTATTGCAAAATTGGGAATATATTGGCAATATATTGAGAATATACTGGGAATGTAATAGAAATATATTGGAAATGTATTTGGAATATATTGGAAATACCCTGGAAATATATTTTCTATAAAAAATATATTTCTACTTTCGCTAGGAGATATATTGTGTATGGGCAATTCTGGGGAACTATTAGATTGCAATTCACTGACATATTTTCATGATTCTTTACAGTGAGAAAACATTCATCACACTTTACCAATTCTATTCAAAAATGCGTTGTGATTGGCACTAATTTCTACAAACGTCAATTCGTAATGATTTGCGAACAAATCCGTACTCTTTGTACGATTTGGTTGTTGCAGTGTACCTTTAGTTATTTGAGGTAGTTCTCAGTCTAGGGCCATATATTTAGGGCCAAGTAAATAATTTATGTATTATTGGAAATGTATTGAGTAGGAAAGGAATTTTAGGCAATTTAACGAATCTTTTCATCTCGATATCTACACAATTCTTTTTTACTTCTTGAAAGAGAGATATTTGGGATGGAAATTTTATTAAATGCATTGCGAGTATATCTACAAATACATATAACTTTGGAGTTCGGGCAAACGATATAGCAAACCATTTTCAAGCTTTTATGAGTTGCTTTTATTAGTTTTATTATGAAGCAAATGTTGTTCGTTTTTCATTAAAATCTATTTGGTAAACAAAAAAGTTATTACACAAAATGTACGCTTTGCGTACTAGTTTTGTATACCTCCTATGAATTTTTTTGCAAGTTTGATATTAAATACTTCAGCTTCGAGGTAGTCAATCTCCTTCAGATTTGGAGTAAATGTACGATATTGCTTAAAGAATTCATATGGAAATATGGAAAGATTCATCTCGTTGGATTAATTTTCACGTTAGAACTTTCTTAAATAATACAGATTCTAGGTATGGGCACAGATAATGTATGGGCAATTATTACTGATAATTAAATATCTCAAATATTGTGCTTTAGTCATTCAAAGAATAAGATATTTCAAATCCGAACAGTCTGCATACGAACATTCTTGTATATGATTATTTGAAGTTAGTCATCAGAATGTTAAAATGAAATTGTAAGATGCATGGTAAGTGAAATAATGTTGAATAGCTAAGAGTGAAGTATTTTCTCGCACTATGCGAAGTATCCCGAAGCATTTCTGTAACTTTACATTTAATATTTGTGTAGGAATCTGTGGAAAATTATTAAATTTTGTCCAAAGCGTAAGATTGTCAAATTCGTCAGAAACGCTTATGAATTTATAATATTTACAAATAAAATACTGTCTACTCTGAATTAAGTCATTATCATACTTTCTCAATTTCAATAAGTGAATATTCGTTTATTTTAAGTGCACATACATTTATTTGAGTAAGTGAACCTTTATCACTGTTTGTAATTTAAAGAGTATATATAATAGTGCAGCATTGATTTAA
>JABFPB010007386.1:0-11065 GCA_022817645.1 Ceratoteleas bidentatus | reverse complement strand
GATTCCTTTTCTGCCAAAATGATTTCTTTTGTGCCAAAATGCTTAATTTTGGCCCAAAAGGATATTTTTAACAGTGTGTGATAAGTAAAGTCGATTGATAATTGAATTTTTTTCTTTTCTAAGTATTTACCTCAACAGTTTTTTTAAATAAAACTATCTTTTTATAAAATATATCTCTATGCTATACAAGCTCGAATTAAGCTCGAAATTGGTCAATATGGACCACCTGTGCCCGAATTAGGGAGAACATGCAAAACAGTCGTCCTAATATTTCATTAAAAGTTGAAAGTGCAAGATCTAATCGAGCAATTTGCAATGCATATAACTTGCCTTAAATCCGAGTTCGCCTGGATTTTCAGCCTCGAAGTCGTAGAGCGCTGTGCAGCACGGCTGTTTGGCCATCGGGGTCCTCGCGGGCGACTTGCTCGGCGATCCAATCGGTGTAACTGCAAAGAAACTACGTGTCAATACCCCGCGGAACTTACCACGTCAATTCGGTTCTATTCAAACTTGACGTCAACTGCAAAGATCGGACTTTCAGGAGGGAAATACAACATTGGAAATACGAGAGGACACACAGTGAGTTGCGCATAAGAAGCAACGTAATGGGATAATTATGTTTACTAATTACAACTACCGCGTGTCGTATCAACTAAAAATAATTTGTGAAATTGGTTCCCAATTAAGTTTTCCCAGTCAACACTGGAACTTACAATTGACTTTTTTTACGCTTTTTATTAAATAAATAATAAACAATACAAAGTATATATTTTTTGAAATGGCCAATCTATAGAATTTTTTAAAAAAGATACAAAAGCAATAACTAATTATGAAAATAAATAGTTACATATAATTATATACATTTTTGTTGCAGATAATCATTTATCATTAACATAGATTATTTAGTAATCTAAATAATTAATGTCTAAATGACTGATGGTATTGACTGAGTTGTTCAATAATTGGGAAGGCGCGTATAAATCATTTTGCTAATTGGCAAAAATGAAAAGTTGCGGCTAAGTGGCAAGTGTGTAAGTTTTTGTATGTGGATGAACAAATACTGATTTAGCCGAGGATGTACGATATTCATGCCCAATGGAATGGTAAACACCACAACAAGACTATCTGGTTCAATCATTACTGGGAGCCAAGGAATATCTCAGTGCTTGGAATTAATCGTTCATTAAATAGTCTCATTGTCACTGTTCAATTTGTACAAATTTACCATTTTTCATAATTTTTGTTATCGAATGTGGGCCAGTAATTTTTAATTGTTGAATCATGTAATCCGATTAACACAATTGTTTTCAAAAGCAAGACTAACGCAATATTCTAAGTTGCGAGTGTTTGCCTACTGAACCTGTAAAATTTGCATCATTCCGACTTTCAAAAACAAGTTTAAGTATCTATCGCAATTGGAATACGATTTATGTGATAATGAATCAGTACTACATGAATGCTAAACACCGTCATTGTGAAGATTATTAAAATTCACTTTAAATGTTCAAAAATCAGACGACGAATCTATTCCGCTCAAAAATGAATTTGTCGGACAATTGAAAATTACTGAACTTTGCATGGACAGTCGTCGCGAATTGGATAAAATGCGATCGATTTGAAATAATTTCTGGCCGGATTTGGCGAATATCCTGGAAAAGGTAGATGACAAATGAAAACTATCTTCACTTAGTCACCATCGAAATTCACAATAAGGTCACAGTGAATTAACGTTATCACTCATGATTAATTCACCAGTGATGCATTATATCCTCACATTGTGAACGATTTGTGTAAAAACCCCCAAACTAAAAAATTTATATTTATTAAATTTGTAGAAAATTAAAACATTTATAGATGTTACATTACATCAATGATGCGTAACTAAATATTTTTTAATCAGTTGAATTTCCTGTATTGCTTTGACTAGGGTTCGAACTCGCGGCCTTCTATAAAGAAGACTAAAGAAAGAAAAAGAAAAAAATAACAATTCCATCAAAATCGCTATACATTAAGCGTCATTCAAAAGTTCCATTAAAGAGGCACTATTTTCTTTAACGAAATTCTTATTCCTGCAGACGTTGGCGTCGACGGTCGTAGGTTCGATTCCTGGCTATGGCAATCACATTTTTTTCAATTCGTTTCAAGAATTTTTTTTCTAAAACAATTTCCTTTTAGAAATGTTCGTCTATAACAATTTTTCCAAGATTGGAATTATGTTCACAAACCCGTCACAATGTGAGGATATGATGATTGTATCAATGGTGAGCTTGCTGTAAATTTCCATGACGACTGTATGTTTTTGCAGTGAAAATGCGGTTATCTATGTTTGCGAAACAAAAACATGAACGCATCCGTCATATTTCGGTTTTATCGGCTCCGTTTGTCTAACAGTAGGTAATTATATGAGCCCCATGCAGAATTTACCATTGGTTGCCTGCGGCGGGTTGCCGGCCGGAAATAGTTCGAGCTGCGAGCGTTTGTTCTCCCCGTGGACCGGAGACCCGGATCTACTTGACCCTATGGTAGGTCAGAAGGACACACATTCAAGTATGCGACAAGTACATACAACATAATAGTCAGTTATGTGGTGTACGGGTGTTAGTGTCGTGTGTATTTTGTATGCCGATTTATGAGAGCGGGGACACGTCGCGCGTTCGGAAACGGCGGAATTTATCGCCGTACTTCCTGCAGTAAACAACGATGCAAAATTTCGTTCCGCGCGAAAATCATAATAAACTTTGTTCCCATCGGCGAGTCGATTATTCGACGGCAAAGTTTAATTCACGGGAATACTAAGAGAAGGAAAATAAAACCGAGGCGAAGACGTCGAACGAAAGTTGAAACTGACAAAGAATAGCTATTACAGTATAAGCAACTGCGCGGCATTACAGTGCAGTAATACGCGAGTATTGGAGTTCACGTAATGGAAACAACGACATGAAGAAACATTGTCTGGGAAAAACTACTAGACTGTCAAGTAAAGAGTTCATAAAAATCTCTGTGCAAACAATGTTTGGACCTTCAAAATTATAATCAAAATTTTGAAAATTGAATTTTACTCTAAAAAGCCCAATTTTGTATATTATACATCTCAATCTATAATTGACTGATTTCAGTCAATGATTTCAATCAATCTACAATAAGATACGTGTTAAAATCAATTGTCTTAACTGAATCAAACCACATCTATTACATAAGAAAACTATTAATCTGACTTAGCCACCCAGTTTCTCTTCACTCGACAAGTGAGTAGTTATCAGCAGACCATTTTTCTCCGGAGAAACAATACGTCAGGAGCACGTAAAATTACAGGGTCGTGTGGCCAAAATTAATATATACGTGCGAGTTGTTACAAATGACACGTAAACGCTTCAGACTAAAAGGGCGCTCGAGAGAATGGCTTGAGCGCCATAGTTGACACGGAAGTGTGTCACGTGGCAAAGAAGACAGAAAACAAACAGCCAACCAACCCTCCCGTCGACACGAGTATGTAGTGTGTGTAAATTTTACCGTGAAGAGAGTAGTTCCCACCGTTAACAGCGTCAGATGAACCCATCGGGTATACGTTAAGGTCGTGTAACGTCTTTGGCACGAACTCCATCTTTGGTCGAGTCGCTGCTTCGTCTTTCCTGAAATCAGCGAACATTCATCAGTCCTGTGGGATCCTTCAGAATCACATCAGAGACTTATTGATACATTTAACGGTTGGAAAGCCCATGGAAAGCATGAATTTAAATGATTAACTTGCAGAGAGTGAATGTAATCTGAAACATACTTCTCCAATAATGTTTCTGTTAAGACCTTGAGTACTTCAACACATTGCTGATGATATTCCAAGAGAGCTTCGCTGAACGTTGCTAACTGGGCCACTTGTTCAACCTGCAAAATTTCAACATTGCAAATGTATTCGGTTGTCTAATGATGAGACTGACTGGGTTAGTTGATGTGTCTAACATTCCTGTGTTTCCACGACTGGAACACGTGTCTGTCGCTAATGTACAGACTGCATGAGAGACAACTTATTTTTAAAACTAGGCTGTGCGAATGCACAGAAACTTACATCATTTGCCAGGAGATTGAACATGGCCGTTTGAGCAAGTTGTAGACTTTCCGCGAATTTATCTTCGGCCTGGCGTATTTCATCGTCTGAAACATGAGAACCTATACGCAAACGCGTAGGTTGCACCGAGCTAACATTAACAAGTTGCACTACTGGGTTGCAAGGATTCCATTAAAAGTAACTATATCTAAGCTTTACGATTTTTTACCTATTGCGGTAATCTGTAATCAATTGGTAGATGCTGCACAAGGGAAGATAGAAATCATCTGTATATTCAGATTTGTTTAATATAAATGGTTGTTTGGAAATTGTTTGTGGTTGAAGTGTAAAGGCATTTAGTGCAGGTGAATCTTATTTCAAAACAAGGATGAAAAGTAAAAAAGTGTTAAAGTATAAAAAATGTTTTAAGTCAGTTAAAATAAACAGTTGGTACAATAGCAAAAATTGCTTTGTACATCGTTTATTTCCACAAATATCTAAAATAAATTGTTGCATTTGTATGACACGATAAAATTAAATAATAAGCTATATATATACGATTGAACTGTAATTACTATGAATGTACAGAGATTGCTTTTCCAGAAACTCTGAAATATAATATGAAGTATTGTTTGAGTACTTTAAATAAATAATAGATGCAATAATATAAATTACTTAATATATCGATCTTTTTGCAAATATCTCAAAGAAATTAATGATAACATGATAACAAGAAATAACTACAATATATATAACACAGAATTGAAACTATGAATTTTTTTAAAACTATGAATATACTGAGAGCTTATATCTAGAAACTCTGAAATATACAGACGAAATCATTTTTCCTTTCACCTTGGGTAAATGTCATCTTTACTATATTTGCTACTTCATTCTGAAAGTAGTACTACAATTTCAGTCTATGTGAGAATGTAATAGAAATTATAGTAAAAATGTGCCACTACAACTATTTATTCAAAATATCTCGAATCAAATTATCTATGCTAAATTATGTCTGTACACATGCAATTTCATATTATTTCATTTTCTTATTCCCTATTTGCATGATGTGATACTTAGACTAACTTAATTAACTTAATATTATTCAGCAACTAAATGCATGAACAGGGTGTTCAACGATTGACGAATTCCATCTTTTTTTCTTTTACGACAAAGCCAACAAAATACGTACATTTTTTTAATTAAAATACTTTTTATCTAGAAACTTAAAGAAGCCTTAATCACCTTCAGTACGCAAACATTACAAAATTAGAATAAACGATTTTTTTAGTTTTTGGCTAAAAATTCAGAGTTCGCTGGACACCCTGATAAAAATATTGGGGCGTATTGAAAATACGTCATGCAAGTTTGCAGAAATCACAATTAATATTATCTAGCATTAATATAATAAAATACAAATGAAGTTATTGCATTGATGACGCTGTTAAACTCAGTTGCTAAAAGGCGAAAGTAACCCAGAGATATAGACTGTTAGAACTAGTCTAGACTGTACAGTCAGACTATAAATATTAGACTGTTAAATCTGCAGTATAGACTGTAACCATTACAGTCAAAACAGTAATCCACAACTTAATGGAACGGCATGTTTCGAAATTTGTAATGCGACAATACAAACTTCGAAGTTTTAAGTCTATTTCTCTGGGTGTTGTTAAATAAAACTAAAAATTGCTAACTGAAATTTACAGCAATCAAATTCTCTAAGTGTCAATGTATGATGATAATTTAAAAAATAACATAAACTACATTGTGCAAGTGCTGCAGAAATAACACATAACAAAACATAAAATCATAATATGGTTACCATAAATAATAATACATCGAATTAAAAAATTCGATTCGGACACAAAGAATAATGAGCTCACATATGACCTTTAGCTTTAAATAAAATGTCTAGCATCAAGGAAAGGTCGAGTTAAAATTCTTCAACACATTCTCATGTAGAACTACTGCAGGAAAACACACAATGAACACCATTTTGAAACTATAATTTCATAGAACGTCTCTATCAATCGATATTCATACACATATATCCGGTTCATGTAAAAATCTAGAAAAATTGTGTATGACCACTCCCATTGCTATTTCAAAATACAAATTTTTATATCCATTTTTGAACATCCAGACAAGCAATGAAATAAGTTTCAATCAATTGTTTTACAAATTTTTCAAGATAGAAATAGAGTCTAGAACGTCGAGAAAGTAAGTCCTTGATACTTGTCAATTTTTAGTGCGTGCGAAAAACCTTCATCCACGTAAATGAACACATAACTTGGGAAGTAATAACTCGGGAAATGAATTACACAAAAGAATTTGTAAAGCGGGATTCTCAAACGGACATATGGGTCGTACGTGGGTATGCTTCCACGTACCATTAGATGCAGTTGGACTGGACCTTGCTGGGCTTCCGAAATGCGGACTGGCTGATCTCTTGACAGCCACTGTGCGATTCAACGCAAAAAGGACGCGTCGCAGGATGATTAACAAAAGTGTAAAACAAAATTGATTTAATGACTGTCCACTTTGTGCAATCTGTGATGGTTGTTTCAAAAGACTACCACATTGATACACACGTATAGGTGGTGTCGTATATTACGCACAAACGTGTCATGCTAAATGCATACTGTGACTGGTTTATTATCGACCATGCACCATTCTGACTTATTCATACAAAATGTACAATAAAAATGGATGTCGGCAAAAGTAACAAGTACCTTTTGCTTGACGCCTCTTTTTGCAATCGTAGTCCAGTCTTCGACCCATCAGTTTCTTTCGATGATGCTGAAAATGCAAATAATAGTTATTTGTATCTCTCCTAGAAATAATGGAATAGATGTGGGCCATATAGGGAAATGCTAAAGTCAAAAATAGCTGGTCATATATTACCATTTAGAGGCATATTATATTTTTATTTTATGTTTAAGACCATAGTAGATTCAAATAAAAGTGTTTGTCCTAAATCAAGAATTTATTTGTATTTGCGTATGATTTATTTGTAAAACATTATTTACTTAAAATAAATAATGGCTTAAAACTAACTGATATTTACTTCAAATGAAGGAATTGTAAATAATAGCTGAAATAAATCTATGTATCTGTGGTAAATACATTTTTTCTAGGTCTAGGTCATATATGTTTTATATATGACTATATTTCATTTCTACCACCGAGTGATGCTGCGATTGTGACAATATTGATAACTGAACGCCATTCGATAAAACATTAATCAAATATTGTTTGGAACTGGACAGTTCGTGGTTATGCTTGTGATGTGGTTGGGTGAAAACTTTTTTAATAAATACGTCTTACCATCACTTCTTTGAGGTCTTTAGTTTGCAGATGGTGCAGAGGCTCCAGGAAGTTTTGCTTAATGTTGTCATCCAGCGAATACTTCACATCGGCCATCTGCTTCATAGCTTCTCCCATCTCGATCAGAGCCTGTGCTAAAAGAAAGGCTTGAACCAGTGAGTTAATTCAAACCAGGTATTGTTACCTTATTCTACAGATGCCATTCTCTCCGCGTTATGACCATTAACCTAACAAGTGACCCTTTAAAAAGACATCCCAGTGAAAATACTCTGTTCCAGAATTCTTTCGCAGAAAAATGTAGACTTTTCTAAAAAGTCTCAGAAATCCAATCTCGTTTGGTAATCTAGTCGCTAATTATTTTTGCAAATGTAGAAGTAAATTTAAAAATGTTTAAAAATGAAGATACCAAATCATTTTGAAAATTTGAACTGAAAAATTTCTTTAATGCTTAATTTCTTTAATCGAAAGGAAAAAGATGGAGAAACAATTGTTAATGTTGGTTCAGTAATTGATTGATACGAATTATGGATTTTAGCTTTTTCACCGGCATGTCTCCTTAACCAAAGCAGCGTTATACTGATATATGTGAAGTTAAATGAAGTTGAAATTCTACTTTGAAAATATTTCAAAATTATCTTCGTACCATTTCGACTAACTTTTCGTTAAAACTTTTCTGAACTTTAATACGCATTAATCCTTTTTCCTGTCAAAGATTCACTGGAGGAATAATAATCAGTGAACATGTCAAAAAAGTTGGTTGCTCTAAAAAATGTACGCTTTTTTCCTACACAGCTTTACTTCCGTTTTTAATATTTAACTTGCCAGTTTTTTAGGATAAGCTATTTAAAGTTTATCAAAATATTCTGAAATGTATTTAAATGTTTCAAATGAATACATTTAAATACATTGTGTGAATCTAATTAATGCATGAAATCACTGTAATTCGGAGGTCAAATAATGGTGTAAACCATTCTATGACTGACGTTTAATTATATAATCAGAAGGCAAATTAATTAACCCTAGATATAAATGTCAGTTATAACATATATGTATGTCTGACCAAAGACTGTCCACGATCACCGTTTGTCCATTAAAATATCTAAAATATATTTTTTGCTTTATTGTATTCGTGCCTGAATAAAATTTAAATAAAAAATATACTTCTGACATTTCCAGAATAATATTCTAATAATTTTAAAAAAATGTTTAGCTTACGTTGAAACATTTAGGTTAGTTATCATAGAGTCTACGTCATTTTGTTTTAAAAAGCGAGAGTAAAACATGTAAAATTTTTTGTAAATTTTGAAATATTAAAGTAAAACATTTATACGTGATCAAGTCAGTAACTCTAAGAACTGATACAATCAGAAATGTATTTAGTTGCATTCAAAGCAGAATTGTTTAAACTTATTTTTACCCGAATTATCCAACTAAAAGGAATGGCACCGAAATTTCGAATTACATTTAAATTAAATATAAACATAGCCAAGTTTGACAGATTTGCTTTTTTAACATTAGCATCATTTATATATGTGACAATGTAACAACTGAAAATATTTGTAACAAAAATGCCAAATTTCTATCTTTGTTTGTTATAACTTTAATTCTCCTCCCACCCACTAAAAGTTTTTTGAAGCTATTTAAACTTACAAACCTACTCATAAAGTTAAACAACTTTTTGGGACAACTGACAGAGCTGTTTAGACAATTTGGCTTACAATTATGTTTAAGAGGCACACAGTTTTACTACCCTCAGTAGAATAGTTACACAATTACAGTTGCACGATTTCAGTAATAATAGTAAAATTATCTTGCTAATATAATTTTTCTGAAACGTTTCCATCATAGTTTATTAATTTTAAAAATAATTTAAAATTAAATTATTTTAGTTTTAACGCACTAGTTTTCAAACATTTTCGGATCATCCTCTAAAACCTAATCCAAAATTTACGACGATGAACTCACGTTTAAATAGCCAGTGCATGCCTGTACCCCAGTAGGTAAATAATACAGATTTGTTTAAATATTCACACATCTATGAATACATTTTGCCATGTGGATCTGCATTTTTAATGCAATTACGTGGATCAGATACAAATAGATGAGATGAGCTAGCAATACACATATACCGGGCTGATTGAAGTGTATGATTTATTGATTTTCCTTATTAAGAACGTACCAAAAAGGTTCTCTTCTCCAAGTTTCTTGCCATACATCAGCATGCAATCTCCAAGAACACCTTCGGGCTGAGGATAAGTTGAGGCTTTCGCCTGTCCACTAAGTTTACTTATGCCTTTGACAGCAGCCATTTTCGCTCTCGCTGTGGGGTTCGGTTGTAAAAATTCTTTCGTTTTTAACTGCAGTTCATCTATTAGTTCGAATGTGATGTCCGTTTTCTGCAAAAAGATTCATTTTATTAATATATGGCCATTCGATGTTTATGTCATTGATAACATTCTTACAACTTCACATAAGATATGTCTTATAATTCTTTTTGTCAATATAAAGATATTCACTGCAAAATGGAGTGTTTTGCGATAAAACACTTTCTGCTCTGAATTCCCTAGTGGAAACGGTAACTCGAAAAAGCTCTGAAAACATCTGACAGTCCCACTTTTTAGAGCTTCGGGTTTTCATTGTAATTTTAAATTGTCTTTTATTATAGTTTGCATTAAATTGTTAAAGATTAATTCGACTAAAAAGAATTCACATAATTTTTATCTCAACATAAATTCACGCGTTAGAGTGAGCTTTGTATATACAATTTGCAGCAGACAATTAATCGTCAAAGAATATTTAATTCAAACTTTTGAAATATAATCTGGGTCGCGAAAAAAGTATCGTCGAAAGGTTAGATTTCAACATGCAGCCGTGCCATTTCAGCGGAAGCATATTTCTTCTTGTCCGTGATTTATTTATCTCAAAATGCGTAACTTTCTTCGTTCACTTGTACCTACAATTCAAAATGCAAAATACCGTACATCAAATCTCTGACACCCATTATTTATTGACTACATAAAGATGTTATTTGGAACTTTTCATTTAATAATTATATAATATAATTATATATTTATCAAGTTATACTTTTATCAAAAATGTAAATTTTTTTTGTTGAACAACTATGTTTTCATAAAATGACGATTAGTATGTTGCTGTTCAGAATGTTATAACTAAACATAGATCCCTCCGTACATAGAAAAGTGTTTTTATGTTCTGCTGGAAAAGGTTAACATCTGAAGTTATAATGTCAAACGTTGTTTTTAAAAAGTTTTAATTAAATTGAATGCTTTGATCAAAACTGAGTTTTCAGTGTTGATAGAAATTACGAAAAAGTTCGATATAGCCATATCTAACCAATGGAAATGATATTTATAACATTTATAAAATGTGAAAATGTAAGTTTAGACATAAAACGAAATATGGAGTTGACATTTAACTGACAAATTAAACACTTTTGAATATGACATTCTCTTAGATAAACCGAAAATGTATTTGGACCAACGTGAAATGTTATACGTTTAGTTCTAGAGTGACATTTGAAATTTAAATATCAAACATCGTATCAAAGATTTTCTGATTAATTTAATTGCCGAGGACAAATTGTAAAATCGTGTTATAATCTTGAAATTAATTCATTTTTATATAATACTGGATGATACACTCTATGAAATCAGAAGGACTATATTAAAATGAAAGGAA
>JABFPB010007385.1:0-11065 GCA_022817645.1 Ceratoteleas bidentatus | reverse complement strand
AAAATCGTGAGCTGCCACCTCCACTGGCTAGCAGTTCTTCCTGCACGTTCCCACGTCTTCTCCTGGAAAAACAGAGCGATCTAGAGCTGACTCCAACTGAAATACCTCGCCTCCACAGGCTGCGCGATTCTCGATGTCCCCGATCAACCGCCTCCACAGGTGGGCAATCAGATCTCTCGGTTCTCCGCTTTGGAAGATTCTTTGATAACTTACTGAGACTTTTCCTCAATTCGAACTGTGCCTGGGCTCAAATCCGGGCCCTTATTTATACTTGCAAATTCCCGCCAATTTTAGCAATTTTCCCGCCAATTCATGCTTTTTGCACTATTTGTAATGACTTTACTATTTACTATTTACACTTGTTTATTGTTTGTTTTCAACTTAAATTGTATTCTGATTCTTTTAACAACATTTAATTTGTTTATGCAAATTCTATTATTTCCGGTTCCATCGAATATTTTAGAATATTAGATTACTTTTTATATTTGCAAATTTTGTTGTTAATTATCAAATTTAGGTTTGTTTCATTTACATAACTTTAATTGTCTAATTAATGCTCAATATTTTTCTATTTTGGATTTTACCACTAAATTGATTCATGCAACAAATTAACACATTTAATTATTTCTAGAACAATGAATTCGAGAAGTTTTCCTGATACTCTATCTTTTTTAGCCACCTCAAGTAGAAAATTCGTAATACCGCATTACTATTTCTTGTTTACTATAAAATCAAATCGATTTTCGGCATGCGTCAAGTAGACAGGGCATGTCTCAAGCAGATACCTTTAAGAGTGTAGTACACAAGTTGTTAATGGCCGAACAGGAAGATGTAGGTCAACGTGAAAAAAAAATTATTTTCCTTCATTTTCGTAATTTAGTTTCGGCCAGTTAGATCGAACATTGAAAAAAAGTGTAGTCATAATGGAAGAGATAAACGGCAATTCGCGAACTACGGGGCTGTGCATTATATTGACCGCGTTCTCAAATGCGCGGCATTCAATGATACTTACGGAGATAAATGTCGACGCATAGATCTAGAGTGGATGCTTTTCAAGGGCATGTATGGATGTGGATAGCTCTTTTTCCGGTGTTCTGAAATTTTATATTAAAACGAATATTATCTTTCTTGTACTGTCATGATATTTTCTTATGTAAAATACTTTTAAAAATCTGCGTAATGTAATAATAGAATTTAAAAATAATGTTTTTAAATTCTATTATACATAAAAATTTACTGATATACCGAATACTTTAATCTATAATGAAATATATCGATTTTATATGTTTCAAAGTAGTGACTTGTAGTTGTTAAAGCGTTTCGTACGTTCTATGTCGTGGTTTCCATAACGAGTTGGCGGTTCTCGATGTTCCCGATCTAAACCCGTGGATTCAGAATCGGAACCAAGAAGAGCTACGTCAAATTTATCGACGGATTCCATGGCGAACACCTTCTCCATTTCCTCGTCGAGTGCTTGTACCGTTTCCGAGCCATGACCGTCGACCTAAAAATATATCCAATTAACAATTCACATCTTTTTACAAGGACCTTTCAAAAACACGACAAAAGCGAAACAGTATTTTTCATATTTGCGTTATATATGATACCGTACACTTTTAGAAATATTCTGTTTGTCACAGCAAGATTTTCTGTTTGCAAGAATTCCTATTATCAGAGCATGAATGTCATTCTGAGACAGCAAGATATCTTGCTGTCATAGCAATGTATCTGGTTGAACTCAATAAGGAGCGGCCTGCGCGCATGCGCAATCCGCAAGATATCTTGCTTTCATTCTGGGACAGCAAGATATCTTGCTGACACAGAATGAAAATCAGTTTGCTGCAGAATGAAAGTCGTGTTGTGAAAGAACTGATTTTCCTTCTCTCGCAGAAGAATTCTTGTTGTGACTGTAGGATATTTTTAAAAGTGCAGATGTGTATAATGTGTAAAAAACTGCAAAAAATAATGTAAAATTACATGCTGGATTTCGTTATGTATAACGTAAAAATACACTCCAAAAGTATTATTCCGTGAACTGTGACGTAATTTTTCAATCCGAGTGTAAAATTACACTCCTAATGTAAAATGATTGAAAACATTCAATTTTTAGGTTTGTAATATTACATTTGCAGCATAAATTTCCGCATTTGGTGTAATTTTCTCCATATACTCCATCATTTGTTTTACACTTCGATTGTAAAATTACATTGCAAATTGTCGCAATCAGATTACACTACATGTAATGTAATTTTACTCAACTTTTTTTACACTGCATATGCACTGAAAGAAATTTTTGTAACTATTTCTAGAATTTCGTGTGACCGTTTCTAGAAAAACTTCACATAATGAGTTTTCCCTTCACTACTAAAATTGTTGTAACCGTTACCAAAATTTTTGGATAAATAATTCCGGAGTTTTGATAGGAATTATTGTAATAGTTACAAAAACTATAGTAATGAAGGCAAAATGCATTTTGTCAAATTTTGCCAAATTTTGCCCAAGAAATGTTTCTCAATGTATGTACTTCTAAAAATTATATCTACGATATATAACGTTTTAAAATCATGTATGGAACCGTAAAAAAGGTATAAGGCCGCATATCGCCTTATGCTTTATATATGATGATGTATGTTTTTAATTGTTGTATATATTACCACATATAATTTTAACATTGCCATGCATGGGCTACATTAGTTTCAGTTTTACTAGGGAAAAGGTTTAAACAATAGTATATTTTTAACCAAGGGAGTAAAACGGAGCTTTACTCCCCGAGGTTACAACGATATTTTTCGTTACACATGCAAGTACAGGTCGAGTTTTACTCCCTGAAATTGCGGGAGAAAAACTAAACTTTACTCCCGAGGGATGTCTACTTGCATGTGTAACGAAAATTTATTTTCCTCACTCGGGGCGGGAATACCTCGTTTCCGCCCTGGCGGGCGGAAACGTGGGCTCCAGCTCTCTAGTAAGGAAAAATATCGTACACAACACGGGGGGAATATCGATTTCTCACTCGTTTCTCGCAGAACTCGGCTTCACCTCGTTTCGCAAGTGCACTCGTAAAGAAATACGAAATCCCCTCCCTAGAGGTGTAATGTACTAATCCTCTAGTACACAGATTTTACCAAGCAGTTACAGAGATTGAGATAATTTGTTTAACCGTCGAAAAAAGGATAAGTTAGAAATGCTTTGCCGAAGATTCAACGGTAGCATTCTCGAAATTAAGCCGTCAGAATTAGCCCCTCTATATCCAAAGAGGAACCCAGACAACGATATCACAGCAATATCACAGCGATATCAGCGATACAGATGTGACATCGATGTGATATCGCTGTGATATCGCAACGGTAAATTTATATATAAAATAAGCCAAGAAATGTAGAAATGAAAAAAATTGTATTGCCAAAGTTAAGTTCATCTCACAAGAAAGCCCACAGAGTCTCGGAACCCGAGACTCTGCGGTGGCGATCTATCAACGCTAGCCACTCGGCTACACGAGCTGACATACCGGCTAAGAGTTGTAAGCCTAGACACGTGGCAGCCAATACTTTAGGCTAACGTATCAAGGCTTACAACTCTTAGCCGATATGTCAGCTGGTGTGACCGAGTGGCTAGTGTTGTCAGATCGCCAACGCGGAGACTCGGGTTCGAGACTCTGTGGGCTGTCTTGTTAGATGAACTTAACTTTGGCAATAAATGTTTTTTCATTTATATATTTGTTAGCTTATTTTATATATAAATTTACCGTTGCGATATCACCGCAATATCACAGCGATATTTGTGGTAGTCTGGGAATAATGGAACACCCGAGAACGCGCGATTGTCCTGCAGCATGATTAGCAAGGCCGCTGCAGCTGGTCCATGAGAGAAGATTGGGTCGATGCGAGCCGACCTTGAACTTGGGTTTGCATGACCGCGAGACTTGCGCTGCAGCCGGGCTCTCGGCTTTTCAGGCCAAGCCTCGCTGCCGTTATCGTGATTATCGCAATCGTTATGACCGGAGCTTCATTTCCCGGGAGATTTCAACTTCGCATTCAAATTTAGTTCGAATGGCCCGTTTCAGATATCGCGTGTTCGAGACTGTCGAACGTTTGGCTGAGGTCAAGACGTTATAACTTTTTCATCATCAATAATAATATTATTGTTATTAATTTCATAATTAATATTATCATTACTGCTGTTGTTGCTATTGTTTACGTTTACCTCTACCGTTATGTTTTTGTTTATGTTTATGACATTGTCATTGCCATTGACAAAATTTGACCTTTCATCGGGATTAACGAGACAGAAATGCTTTCCAGCGTGTTTCTCGTAATCCAATGCGAAAATTACGAACATTCCAAGTGATTCGACAGGATCGATCCGGAAAACACTTGGTGCGACCGAGCGAAGTAAACGCCGTTGCTCAGATGCGCTCGGTAAAGTGCATCATCGATTAGGGTAACTCGACACCGAACGCACGACAGACCGTTTAACGCAGTAATCGCGGCGCGACATTATAGTGCAATCACTTCTGCGCGAGTCAGCGGGATTGCTAATGGACGGAACAGGATGAGTCGATTTTAGAGACGAAAAAGTCTAATTTTCAGCTCTATTTCGCGGATCATCATCTCTTCCTATCTGTCTTCTTATTCCCGGTTTAACTCGGCCCTCGACTTTTCGAATTGCCAATGTCTGATAAAAAGAAACACGAAAAGTTTCTTGCAAACCCATGGGACCAGCATTCCCTATATTTCAAGCTGGTTTCGCTGCTCTGTAACTACTGTAATACTACAATTCAACTGTAATTGAATTTCTACCACGATTCAACCCTGTTCAAAGTTCCTACCATATACGGAATATGAATAATATGATACCAAATCATAATTGGAAACAAATTTGGATCTAGATAACAAACAACAAATGCATTGTGAATCTCTGCTGATCTTTTCGGATGTTTACATATCTATCCCTTCACACTGTAGATTTACCAGCACTAAACCTTATACCATCACATTATGTTTTTTTTATTTCTATAGTGTTCTACAATCAACATATTTTCTCTTCCTACTTCCAAACTATCATTCCCCGAAAAAACTGTCTAAGTACTCACTACCTTCGCCTGGTCTCAACGCTGTGACCCCCCACCCCCCGGGAATCGCTGGTCCCTAGCCATCCTAATCCCTAGCTGGGTATTCGCGAATCTTTTGTAGCAGAAAGAGAATCGTTCCGGCAGTGACTTGAAGGTCAGTGAGGTAACGGTTGAGGTGACATTACGTGAGAAGAGCCGGGTCTGGACGAGGGTGGCGGGTGGATTCACGCGAGCACAGCGCGAACTTGGCGAACAGACCTTCCCGGAGGGACTGCCGCCGGCCACGGGCATGGCATCCCGGGCTGGAGTGAATCTAAAGCGAGCCACCGGCGCGGACTGCAAGGAACGTGACGGATCGGCTGCGCCTGGTCGATAGCGCCCCTACTCCTGCGGCGCCTCGATGACGTTAACCACGCGGGATCTCGGCGGCGGGAGACCAAGCCACCCTTCCCACCCCAGCGAGGGCGACTCGAAACCCGGAAAGCAACTGCGGAAGAGGCAGTTGCTTTCCGGGCAAGTTAGGTGAACTTGTTTTTTGTCAAACATCAGCCATTGATTTAATGAGATCAGATATTGCTTAGTATGGTGCTAGTCGTTTGGATTCAGATACACGTAGAACATATTGTCGGATCCATAGTAGCAGCAATTGTTACTGCAGGTTAACCTAGCTGACTTGTGACGTTTTTAGGCCTGTCCTGTGATTCTTACACGGCTAGACTTACATATACCCTGGATATCAAGATGAAAAAAGTCAGTGTCTAATTCTTGGACACTTTAATAGAATTGAATCAAAGATAGAATAGACTTGATTCATAACAGTTTTGAATACACTTAACTGTTATGAATCAAGATTAAAATCTAGACACCTACCCTACTAGAAATTGAGTAGGCTGAGACGGGGTTTGTAACGGTGCACCCAGCTTGGCGCCACTTGGGTAGCATCGCTCAACATCGCCCAACTGGAGCCAAGCTGGGCGCACCGTTACAAACCCTTTTCAGCCCATCCCTAGTAAAAATGAAACATATACGGCCCATATATGAAATGACAAAATCATATATGCCCATATATGCCCATATACGGCCATATATGGCCGTATATGTTTCATATATAAAACATATATGTTTTGTCGCTTATTCCATATGTCATATATCCTCATATATGGCGTCAGTATTTCCATATATGATATTTTTTATTTTTAGAAATCCTACATTTTAATTTTCTGAAAACTCAAAAACTTATCATATATGGAAATACTGACGCCATATATGAGGATATATGACATACATGGAATAAGCGACAAAACATATATGTTTTATATATGAAACATATACAGCCATATATGGCCGTATATGGGCATATATGATTTTGTCATTTCATATATGGGCCGTATATGTTTCATTTTTACTAGGGGTTCATGGCAAGTCGCTCGCGACTTGCCATGAATATGTTCCCGCGCAACCCATTCTGGTCAGAAAAATCCAGATAAGGATCTCCCAGGTTTAACTTTAAGAGAACGCGAAACGGACAAAACCTGGTCAGAAGGGCGCAAGCCAAATGGACCCAATTTTCCTCTCACGCTAATACCACGTGATACATTCTCCCATTTAATCCCCTGAACGCACATTTAAAAAGAAAAGGGTCCCCAAAAGGGCAACGCTAGCTTTCACCGACGATTCCCCGGATTTGAAGGCGGACGACGAGAGCTCGGAGGCGGCTTCCTGGAACTTGTGGTCGGCTCTCTGCCGCCACTATCGGATCTCCTCCCGAATTCAGTCTGCTGCTCCCTGGGTCGTTCGTCGCGTACTCACCAGAAAAAAAACATGGCGCGCTCGCTCGCCCCCGTTCATCCTCCCCACTCGCTTTCCCACTTGCCCGAATGGCTCGGAAATCGAGTGTAGATAGTCGCTAGCCCGCTGACGCAGCATCTTCATATATATATTTTTTTTATTATATAGAGAGATACTTCGTATTGTTACTAGATAATAATTATGTTATATGTTATGTTATTCATTTTGTATGTCTCAGACTTTGAGATCCTGTGTTATGAATAAAATAAGCCGATTAAAATGTTTTTTAATCGACTGATCATGAATGAAATATTTACCGGTAAATTGCCGGTTAACCGGTAAATCAATTATTATTTACCGAAATACCGGTAAATGACAAAGCCGATAAATTTGCAATCCCTAGCCGCCACAGTCTTCGCGCCTTACCCCTCGCCGTCCCGAGCGTTTTCCTCCCTGGGTGGACACCCGACAGGTAAGGGCTCCACGGGGAGCTCGGAGTGTGCCCTTAATAATTAGTTTCACAGTAAAAAAATAAATGTTTCCTTTCATGTCCATTCCCCTTCTCCCCCTCCAAAGCCGGACAAATGCTCTGAAGGTTTCACTCCTGCCTCTCGGACATTGAGAGGTACCCGATCCCTTTCTTTTGCAGGTTGTTGCGCTTTTGAGCCTCTCGCCTCCATTAGGCCGCTTAGTTAGGTGAGCTTTGAGGTTAGGCCGCATGATCAGGTACGTTTTGAGGTTAGTCCTTGACACCTGACGAGTTTTGAGGTTAGGCCGTGACACCTAACGGGTTTTGAGGTTAGCCTGTGACACCTGACGTCTTTTGAGGATAGGCCGTGACACATACCGATTTCTTTGATGTTAGGATACGTGATATCTCTATTATATACCCGCGAAACATTGTCACCGGTACGTCTGATATTCTTACGCGATCCGTTCTCTGCCTCGCTTATCTCCGCTTCGATGCAGCTACGTGCGGACCTCCAAATCACCCTCAGCCCAGAGGATCCTCAGCCAACTTAGACTCGAAGGAGGGAGACTTTTTGTTATACTTTTTTTGAGAGAATTTGGTTTGGTCAGTAAATGAAGGTTATATTGTTGTCTAAAAACAACACTTGATATCTTTGACGTAACCTGACCCGATGCATTAGAAGACTAAATGGGAATAAAATCATTATTTTCTCATTACAAAATCTTTCTCATCATGACACATATTAATGATAATATGTGTCATGATGAGACTCTTTGCTCGCTAATGCATGTGTACTAACACTCTCAAGCGATTTACGAGGCTTTGATTTATCCGAACCAAGCACACACTCATACATACATGGTAGGTAAATGTATCCTTTTTGCTCGCATTCATTGTAATACTTTTATCAACCACCCAATTTCGCTTTTGCAAGTGTGACTTTCTTCCATTGGCACACAGATCCCTTATAGACTGATACGTAAAAAAGTATTATTTATCATATAAATGTGTCTCTACTCCATGGAAAGTAAACGGGTTAAGTTAAAATTTAAATTGTCCAACATTTAAGAATATGTTAGGCTTTTTCTATTTTGTATTGGAATCGATACTGTTAACTCGTATCGTGAAAAGTATAATGGAAATAGTTAGATTTCGCAAACTAGTCAGTGCTGTTTCAAATCTGTTCAATTTATCGTTTTGCAGGATTGTCGAAATGTTCGGGATGTTACACAGATTAATGCAATGCGTGCTGTTGGATCGCATGCGAGGATTTTCATCCGAGGAAGAGCTTGAAGAGAGTGCCCGCGACCTCATGGAGACGAACGAATTGCTTGCGGCTGTGGTTTTCTTTGACGGCAACGCCGGCCGGCAGAAACTGGCACCCAACGCCTCACTGCCCGATGATCTGCATTATAAAATTCGAATGGATATCGATTACGTGCCGTCGACCAAACGATTAAAGAAGCAGTTCTGGATCCCAGGTCCCGAGGGTGACTTTATCGAGAATTTGCAGTATCTGCGCGGATTCATCCAGCTGCAGGACTCCATAGATAAGGCCGTCATTCAGACCAAAGCACCGCGACTTCAAAGGTGGGCCACCCTCACGCAAGAAATGCCCTATCCTTGCTGGAAAGAAGCGCCGTAAGTATCTAGTTAAAGGGATTTAAGTTGTAGTTTACCGTGATATGTAGCACCGAATGTAGTTTAAGGGGGGGAAATACATGTTGCGTCGTAAAAAAACGACGTTTTCAGAACATTTTTTTACGAAAAAGAAAAGGAGTGTAATGTAAGGGCTACGTAATTCCATTGTACGTATTTTCAATCTTTATTTTAATTTTTATTACGCGAGTTCGACCTCTGTGTGACCGTGAATTGTGTACGCATCGTCAACGCAGTTTTGCAAACAGCGGGAACGATAACTCAGTCAATTTCGATCCGAGTAAATTGAAATAAAGCGCAATCAATAGGAAATTAAATTTTGTTCTTTATGAACCTCTAATATTACATAAATATTAACATTAGTGTTACGCGTTGAAATTAAAATCGCGTAATATTTGATTTGATTGCCGTATTTCGCCGAGAAAACCGATTTCTCGAACGAAGATAACGCGCACTTAATGTATTGATGTTTTGAATGAATGTTATGATTTGTGTACGTGTGAATGAGTATTTTGTGTGCGTTTCGCCTCGAACGTAAAATATATCGCGTAAATTAGGCACTGCTTTCCGGACGCGCGTGAGAGCAACCAGCTACTTCGCGTTCGCGTCTCTCCCCCCCTCGGAACAGTCCGGTCGTCCGCAAGTGCGGTCCGCAAGCGGGCCCCGCGTCGACACCGCGCCGCACGGGCTTATTACGGAAGCCCTGCGAAAACCGCGACTCGCGAACAGTATTTTTGCGAGTCAAATCCCCTCGTTCGTTTGCGCGAGCGCGCGATCTGCCGCGCTCGCCACGTGCCGCCGTGGCACACGTTTCTGCGATATTCTGCGACACCTTTACGTTGCAATCCTTTTGTACCTTGGCGTTGTTGGCGAAAAATAAAGAAGTTTTTTAGTGAGAAGCAAAAAGTGGCGTGATCGATCATTTAGAGTGCTCCAAATCCTGGGCGAAAACCGATTCGCGACGGACACAAACCGCATCCGCTAGCGGGAAGAGGGTGCCCTCTCGAACATCTCCGAGAGAGCCTTCCAACGCGCAACAAATTTGGTGACCCCGACGTGATCGTCGCAGTCGACCTGGAAACGTCTCCCGGAACATTTCCTGGAGTACCCTGTGGATCACCACGCCATTGGAACCGTTGGAACCCAGCACGCGTCATCTGTCTCTCTCGTTTCCATATAGCGAAATTGGCGTGACGTTATCAGACTGTACTGCCCTTGTCACAAGTTCTTATCCTGCGAGGAAGCCCCCGCTTCACCCCGCACCAGCAAGAGCGCCTCCCCTTACCTTATATTGGGTCGGAGCCTCTCCGCACCAACCGCGCCGCGCCACCAGCGGCCACCCAACCTTACCTCACTTGAGTCAAGCTTCTTCGTTCCACACTCCGCCGGAACGATCAGTGGGGATCCCCGCCACTCGCCATCTCTTCGTACGTCATCACTAGGCGGCGCTGTTAGCGAGCTACCAGCGCCGCCTAGTGACGCCGCTTTGCAGTTGCCGGTCATCATTCGCGCCGACAACATCGCCGCACCCTGAGTCAATATAGACAGAATCCAGAGGCGAAATGAATGACTGATTTCAGCAAAGGCATTTCAGACATTGACATTGTTGTATTCGCGCGGTAGTGCTTCGCGTATTTCGCTCGCTCACACACCAGAATATCGCGTGTGTCAGAGCTCGAGTGAATGTTTCAGTGGAGAGAACCATCTCCCACAATCCCGGACACTGATTCGGAAAACAGTGGTGACAACGACGCGTCATTTCTTACACTACTGGGTTTGCCTGTAAAAATGTCGCTGAGTAACAGATCGGCGAAGTTCTCATCGCGCAACAAGCGCATAATTTCGTTGGAACGCGTTGCCGGTTCCGCCACATCACGCTCTGTTCGTCGGCGGTATCTTGAGAATTTGTGGGCCCAATGTCAATCGCTTCAGCTCCAGATTCTTGCGACGGCAACCGACGAGGACCAGCAGACGCAGCCATATTTGAAGGAGGATCATTTCGGCACGCACGAGCTGAGCTTCCTGGAGCTCCTGGACTCGCTGCAAGATCCGCCGACATCACCGCAGACCATCAC
>JABFPB010007384.1:0-11067 GCA_022817645.1 Ceratoteleas bidentatus | reverse complement strand
TTCCTACAGGAAGTGCACGCTTAGTCTAGTTCAGATTTTGCCACCAGATGTCGCATTGAAGTATCTTAGATGCCAATGGCATGTATATAAGTTTTGTTGCCACGAGTATTAATTAGAATTTCATGTTTCCGAACATTGTTCAGGCTAAAGATATGTTTATTGGATGAAAGCCGCACATGCGCATCCTGCAGAAAAAATGAACTGTTTCGTGTCTGCATATCGGGCGAAAGTGGTTCTTTTTCAGCCACTGATTTGAAAATGAACAACTTTGCTCCCTCCACAGACACTGATACAGTGTCAATTTTGTTTGCAGGTAAGACAAGAATATGTGCCGACAAGAAGTTTAGCAATTGATGAACAGCATAGCATATGATGATAATATGAAAAGACTTGTAAAATGATGTGTAATTTGCAGGAAGCGGACACTCGCCGAATTCCACGCACCCCGGTTCACCACCGGCGATCGCCGCGCCACCACCCCGGTTGCTAAGTAATAACGCAAACAATAGCGGAAGCGTGAACAAACGACCTGGTTACTACGAGGATAACAGTGGTCTGCCGACAAAGAAGTTGCGAATATCGCATTGCCAAAAGTCGTCGTCTTCGAGTACTGCGAGTCGGACAGCGGCGCCTGTGAATCCTGTTAATCCATCGTTCGGAAGTGGTTACCTTAGTAGTAATAATAATAATGTGAATAACGTTCTCGACGGTTGTGGCAGTGGCAGTGGCAGTGGCAACTGTGTGAGCGAAAGTGCAACTGGTGCGACGAGTAGTGCAAATGGTGGTGTGAGCTGTGCGTTCGCGTCAAGGCCGCAGCAGAGTTCGTACCACAACTCAAGGCCCGAGAGGAGCGAAAAGTCTGCGACTAACTCGGGCTACCCCAGCAATTATCAGCAGTTATCGGGCTCGCCGAGTTATCAGTCGCTCCCGAGCGGGGCCAGTTGGGGCACCTACGCTCCGCCAAAGTCGTACGCGAACCCAAAATCAAGCGAGGTCAACCGTTCGAATTCGAATTCGAGCGCATCTTCGCGCCACCTCAAAACTCAGACCACCACCTACCAGAACCCGGAACCTGCACGTACCGAGCTCACGAGGCTCAGCGAGGAATTCATGGCTGATAAAATGTCGTCATTCAAAGAGAAATTACAAGAGATTCATAATCTCTACCACGACTGTATCAAGTACTTGTTCCCGCACGCAACATCTGAAAAGCCTTGGCTCGATTTCAGTCTTCCGGATCACAGTAATTATAAAGTGTACGTATTCGTCTTTCACGTTCGTTATTCTTCAATGCCAAGCTAATGTTCCTTTGATCAAAGCAAATCAATAATATCTATTATATGTCGATTCGTTTTTGTTACAGGGAATTAAAGGAGATCACTAGCACGCAAGTCAGAAGGAGATACAAGGAAGTGTTTAGCGATCTTCGTGACACGCATCAATACCTGTACAAATATTGTCAAATGGTTAACTCATTCTTACGAGAGTCCATTTGGGAGTGTCGAGAATTGCAAAAGCAAAACAAAAACTCAAATGTAAGTTCCTAGTCCTATGTAAGATGGTATTTTAATTAATTGACTTGAAAATAATTGTTTATACTTTTATTTATTAAGTAACTGTGCAATTTATTTTTTGCGATTTTGAAGACACTTTTAAATCTATTTTAAAACGTATTAACTTGTGAAGATGCATAAAACATTCAATCAAACATGGTTGTTCTATATATTTCATTAAATAATTAAAACTTTTGCGAAATTTTGTCACTTACCCACTTATTGTTTAATAATCAGTTGCTCGCATTTTCACGTTACACTTTGCCTAATAAATGCAGAAAGTAAGATGTGTTAAAAATATCCTTTTAGATGTTTTTAAACATATCCTTAAATATGTTTAAAAACATCTAAATGACAGGAGAAAAGATGTGAATGAACTCTGTTAATATGTTAAAAGCAAAATAAATAACTTAATACATGTTGTTTGTTCCAGTCGCTGCATTTGACAATATTAAATATCTACCATAACTGTATAAACAAGGACAATCGATTCACATATTTGAAAGATTACATGAGGATTGTGGGCGCGAAAATGGATTACATCCGCAAACTGACAGAGGATTACGATAGAACATTTTATGGTACTTCAGAAGTTGATCCAAGTAAAATCAACTGACACAAGCTGAAATGCCAAAGTTCCGTCGCCCACATACTCCGAATTGTGACTTCATTACTGCGACGCTGCTTGCATTTCAACGGCAGGCCTGGTATAATGAATTCGTTGCGTTTCGTCGCGCCGTTCCTGTGACACCGTCAAACACTCAAGTCGAAACAAGAGTCAATGCTCAATTTACGATCGCTAAGGTTTCAACAATGTTAAACGCCTCGCGTTATTTCGTATAAGTACAATGTTAACAGAAAGAAAGAATATTGGAACGGTTGTTTGGTCAATTTATATTTCCAAAACAAGGGGCAGGAGAAAAAAAGGGAGTATAGGGTATGCTAAGAGAGCGACGTCTTCTTTGTTAGTTTATGTATGATAAAGATATTTTTGAAAAATGTTCTTCCTACATTGAACAATTACAATTTGTTCTTTATTTTTGGTCTTTCCCTTTGTTATATCTCATGTAATGTTATAATTTATACAATTATTACATTAGTGAGTACCCTAGTATAATTAAAATATCGGAATCTATTATTTTGGTAGGGAATCATTTAGAAGGTAAAATTGAATTGAAATAATAAATGAGAAATAAAGATGAATGTCCACGAGCAGCAGTGTAAGGAGCGAATATAATAGATAATTATTCAACTGAAAAAAAGACTTATTCAGGACTGATGTTAAACGAGCTAATAAACTCCCAATATCGCAATGTATGAAACATGTTTTTGTTAGTGTCCAGAAATTGTGTGTACTGTAATTAATTAAAGTGGATACAAATAGTTAAAAATTATACAAGTTTTAACGGCAGTGGTAAATAATATAAATAAAGTATATTCTTATTCTATTTCTGAATAATACAAACGAAATAAGAAGCATTTTATAATGAAATTATAATGGCTAACGATTGTAATGTGAATTATATTTCAAATCACAATTCTGACCAAAACAGTTGAACTGACAAATGACAACTACCAAACGTTTGATAGAGAAAAGGATGCGTGGAACGATCCTTGGTTTTTAGTTTAAATGCTCTGATTGGTACACATAAAATACACTCTTGTTATACATTCGTATTTACATTTAGTTTCTTCAGAGGAACGCAATTGTTTTATTTATTCAATTCTACGTGCAAATTGTACTTTATTTGACTAGTAACTTGATGAAATTAGCACAATAAGAATCGTTGCATGTTTATTGAAATTATTACTCGTCATTATTGCTAAATGTATCATTTAAAAAATGTGTAACCCTCGTCGAACACTGTTTTGTTGGTGCCAACATTTGTATATAAATAGGTCCAAATGTATACGAAATTCCTATTTTGCGTTTTTCTTTTCACTTTTGTCATTTTTTGTTTGGAAACAATACCGAAAGTCTGATTTGTCTTCGACGACTCATCTTTCAATGTAACTATGCTGTACGATTTACGATAGATTGATTGCAAAAAGTAAATTCAAAGAAAAAATGATTAAAAACGAATGATAGCCGTATGAACGAAAAGTCAATAAAAGCACTGGTATATGCATTCAGTGTATTCTTGCAAAAAAGTTAACCAAGTTCCATTATTGCGGAAGATAGTACTTGTGAGTGAATAGTGCAATCGTTAGTGATAAATTGAATGAGTCTGATATTACATGATTAAACATTGAGTATCAATTGCATTTTTACATCATAAATACATCAAAACAGAATGCAAAGAAGGTGTCATTTACACAGCATTACGTAGTTTTTGCATTCTTGAAAAACGTTTTCCCATGATTTTATTTTTTATCAAGTATTACAACATTTTTCCAATGCCTGATAAATTAATTCATTTAGGTTAGATGTAAATAATAATAAAATAAACAGAAATCAAATTCGTTTTTATACGTGCAACTATTACACATACAATTAATTCAATTGGTATGTTTCGAAAGAGGTAAAAATATTGAAGAAGAATATAGACTCTGTTTAGTAAGGAATGACTTAGTTACCCTACTAAATAAAAATAATATGAAATTTAATATTATTTGAATATTAAATTAAATATGAAAAATAACATTCAATATAATATTAATTATATCTCTAGTAGAACTGGGATATAAAGTTTAACATGAAAAATAATATTATTTTCATATTAGATGTAACATTAAATTTTCATGTGCAATTTTATACCGCACCCTACTGGAAAATATTGTTATTAATATTAGACTGAATATTATCTTGCATATTAAATTTAATATTACTTTTAATATTAAATCTAACATATATTCTTCTTCAGAAGGGTACCAAAATACTGACATCATTTCAGCTTATTAACAATTACCGTTTTGAAACTGACTGTCCACTTTAACTATAGATGTTGAACAAATTTGTCAGCTTTATACATTTGTAATAAATTGTACAACATATGGGTGGGGGACAGATTCAATAAACGTCAAATTCCTTTAAGCATTAACGCGTATTTGTATCTATATATCATGAATATAGAAATACAGTCAATAATTACGGAATGTGACATTTGTGTAATCTGTTTGTCATGCGGAAAAAATATATATACACACGTGATTGTATATATATATCACTGTATTTGACATCACACTGTAATGATTTGTAGTTTCGCAGAAATAACTCAAACGTGAATTTCGTTTCTTCAATTTTGAACTCAAGTGTACGGAATATATTTCGTTTCGTTGAATAAATAAAACGTGTGCTCAAGAAAAGCGTACAACTGGATGCGTTGCGTGATTTGAGGGTCGAAGCTTGAAAATCGACAGAGTGGGATGATATGTGTTTGTTTTCTCAATCACAAAATCGTTTCAAAAGAAATAGATGCATCTTGTTCTCGTTTTATCTAATACTTATAGTCATGCAACAAATGCTCATTGTAGAATTATTCTCGATTTAAGGATGATACATATAATACGAGATTTTTGGTCAAGAGGAATTTAAGACACAACAATTGTATATTGTAATTTACATTTACTACCATTATCGTTTATCAATCTTCATTATTGATACATAAAATTAAGAAAATACAATAAATTATACAAAAGTAAAAAAAAACGAAAAAAAGAAAAAAAATTATAATATAAAGAAAACAAAAAATGGTTGTAATGCAGAATCTAGTTGAGAGATGTATTGCTTCGTGAGAAAGATTATTCCTGACCTTGCGATAATTTTCATGTTATGTAATTATCCTTGTAATATTTAGAATATGAAAACAATGATAAAATGCAGAAGAAATCGTCTAAAACAATCAAAACTACATATTAGTACAATTTGTTGATAATGTTTGTTTGGTAAAATAGTTTAATATGACAAATGATTTGTCAGCATTGATGATTATCGCAAGTGTCGATGGCGTCGATTGTATTGGACACGCAACACGCATCAATTGCCTTAATTTTCTCCATCTTTCAATGTAATTAATATAATTTAAAGTGAGTAATCGAGAAAATAGATAACGTTGTAATTATGTCTAGCAACGCCGTACTACAACGTACCTCTGTATTAAATGTTGTTAATATTATTCTTATTATATTGTAATTTTATTAATATTATTGTTATAATTGCGTATTGTAATACACAATACTCGCTCAATTAATATTGTAGTGTGTAATATAAAAAGTTCAAGAGTGATATAAGATTGGAAACGCGAATGGCACAATTGCAGAAAAGACCATGCGTTAACTGACAAGTTGCAATTTTAAGTTACGTTTTTTAACCAATGTGCATATTGTGAGAATGCAATTTGCGTTTTTAAATTGTAAACTTGACAATTTATATTGAGTTATGATAATCGCTTTTCAAAAGCCGGCAATTTAACTTGTACTGTAAATAAACAGATGAATCTTGATATACACTGATGATTCATTTCTTCCACGAAATACATACTAGCCATTAGATTGCAGTGCCTGTTCAAAAAATTCATTCTACAGTTACACCCAAAACCATCATGCTAAACATTCAAAACTAACTACGTGTATTTGGTCATTTGACAAAAGTTTGCTTTAAATATATCGTTTATCTGTTAAACCTATTTATCTGTTTAATACGAGTAGTTAAATTTTATTGAGGTCTCGCAATATAATGTGTTTCATTCAACGATCGTCATAATTATTTTTAACTCATGCTTGAATTGGGCATTCAAGGGTATATATACACACAATACATCCAAATAATATTAAATTTAATGATACGAAAGCTACTCCAAAGTTTTTAACGCATGGTTTTTTAAGTAAACATCTAAAAAACAGCTTTCATGTGATGAATTAGTCATTGGATATTTAATCTAATAACTTAAAACATAATCAAGAATAAAATCATGATATTTGTTTAATATTAGTTAGTTGCAAAATAGATAATCTAATATATATTTATGTAAATTAAAAGTCATGTCTCCAAGAATTAGACGGAATATAATTGCGCAGAAACATATTGTGCCATGCGGTTCCGCTCATTTTATGACGCAATTTTCCATTAATTTGTGATCGATTACGTGAATTCGAGTTGTTATTGCATTGTACTTTAGGTTGAAAATCTATATTTTTAATGCAATATAATTATTTCAAGTGCATGCGTGTACTTAAAATTTGATTCATTACTATTTGGGAACGATGTTTTGTTACAAATAAGGCATTAAGCGATCTAAATCTTAAATATGCAACATGTAAATAATTACAAATTACCATGCTGACATTTACTAAGCAATCTTGTAAATGAAACTTATATATCTGAATAGTGAAAAGTCTTAAAATTGGTAAATATCAGAAACTTAATTATTAATTACAGTCAGTTTTCATTTGTAGAGTTTTACATATACTTAATTCGTGGACAACTTGTTTGATAAATAACTATTTATCATGGATTTAAAATTAAGATCATGTTGATAATCAAGTACATAAGTTATTTGATTTATTAGAATGATATTTGAACATTGACAAATCTCGAGATGGTGAAAAAAATAGTGTTTAAAAATACATTAGAAAAATGCATTGCATGCGCTTTGAAATAAGCACGTGTAATAAGTTATTAAACTCCATATTACTGAGAAAACTTGTTGAATCTCTGAAATGATTGGCCTCTCTAAAACATACCACACATGTTACTTATATAATTAATATAAAATATATTATAACTGATTTTCCAAGAAAATCGTTTTTATAACACGTAGATGGTACATTTTACCATCTGTTATATTTGCATAAATATCATTCCTATAAATAAACAATACGATTACTTGATTTGTGCATGTTCCTCGTATTTACAAACCATTTCAATCAAATTGTTTTCAATGTGTCTTACTATTCGATTTAGATTAAGTTTCTATTCAAACAAATGTTACAATGCAAAAATTCAAGTGCCAATCGTACATAATTTTACAAATTTTATAACATGTGTGATCCGTAGGAAAGACGTGTTTTTGTTGTAACTAAATGTAGAAATATATTTCAAATTGTTTCAAGTGCGAGACTTAGGAAAATTGAATTGAATTTTCAATTGATTGAAAACATGTTAAGTCATGTTGATTTATGTATGCCACATACAAATATATGGGTTATATATTAATTTTGTAGATATATGCGACAAACGTTAATACTCAATTATCCATACTTTTCAATCATAATAATAAGAATAATATAACAGAAAGTGTAGTTTACTAAGTTGCACTTCATCTCGTTTTTCATGAATTGATTACGTTTGTATGGAATTCAACGGCTGAATTTTTTTCAGTGAATAAAAATGAATGAATCGATTCAAGTTATAAATAAATGTTGATAATACGTGTACGACAGGGATGTCAACGTTTTTGAATAACAACATCTAATTTGAATAATACATTTGTAACTTTCGACGAGACATTTTGTATAGACAAGAAAAATGCTCTGCAAGGGAAATAGTGTTACTTCAAAGTGTCTTTCTTTTAAAACTTGTAATCGATTGTACGTAACGTTGGACACAAGACAAAACTATTAATGTGCCACATATCTTGCAAGTAATATGAAAGAATATACATCGTTCATAGACTGCTTTTAGTGTACGTTTACGCATACAATTAAATTAATTACTTGCGAGATATTGTTCAAACGACTGCATTCAATTCAGTTAAGTGATATTGTTTCAATTATATATATACTGACTATTGCAATATACGTAATGTAACAAATTATTCATTTTATACACGAAAAAACTTGGACATATACTAAGAGAAAAATGCCAAGTCGATTTCATATTTCTACGGTTTCGTTCAACCTGGCGATTACACAGCGTGTAATACATATTTTTGTATTTTAAAAAGTCACGTCTGATTTGTTTTACTTTTCAAAATGTCTTCACAACACTCGACTGTACAAGTATTGATTGGAATTGGTTTAATAGATAATTGCAAACTTTAGTCAATCGTCTAACACATTTCTCTAATTATAATTTGACAGCTTTTCGCAAGTAACTTTCTGAATGTCTCGTTCAAAAGCTGTTATTACAGCTATTGCTCTTTGGCCAACTTGGTTATAACAAGAAACGCTTACGCACTGATTTATTCTTCCCGTTAACTTCCAAGCACAAACATTCAGTTTTACATACTCGTAAATGAGGGAGCCAAAACACACTACTGTTTTTAAACACGAATTACGCCAAGTCCGTAAAAGTGAAAAAAAAAAAGTCGTAATATGCATGCTTGTTCTTGTAATACTACGATTTTGACTGTGATGTTATTATTCGCATAATAATACATTTGTACGTATACACTTAATTTCAACAACAAGTGCATTTTACTCGTGCCGCGGAACGCGATCACTGATCGATGACTTCCTCATACCAATTGTGATACGGATTCATTAATCGTTTCATCGCACTGAAGAGAACAAGGGCATTCGTCCCTTTGACCCGAAAAGAGCGTGACAATCGTGTACAAGAATGACTGCAATCCGCAAAACGTTGGCAAACTCTGTCATTTTTTAACCAACCAAACTGATGGAACAAACATTCTGCAAAAGTTTGCTAATTTCTCTCAAAAAAAATGTTTAAAGGTAATATACTAAACATTCTGTGAATCTTTACAAACCTCTGAAAAAACTGTAAAAGTGCTGAAATTGGGACTTTCCTGATTTTTGCAGATAATTACTGGAAAAATCTGCAAATTTATTATTTAGGGGGTACATACACCTAGAATGACAAAATATCACCGCAGCTCTTGATTTAAAAAGCGGTGACCACGATAACTCGAGAACTATATAAAAAATTCGTTGAAATTTTGCGCGACCTGCTGGAAATTAACATTTTTAGATATTAATCGTTCGCTTTCAAAAAAATATCAATGTACAACAAAATGACGGCTATCTATAGACTGTAATCCTAACACTTTGGTCTATAGACTAGGAAAATCTGAAATTGTAGTTTGCATATCTGAAAATATCTATAAAATTAAAATAAATCAGTAATTGTTAGACTTTTCATGAAGCCCCTCTGCTAGAGTTTGAAAACTGCAAAAGTCTGCAATATTCTGCAAAATACATTTGCAGACTTTCTCAGAAATTTGCTGCAAAACTGAGAAAAGTTTGAATTTTAGCACCTTTTCAGAGTTTCTTTCAGAGGTTTGCAGAAATGTATACAATTTTTGTAGACATTTACAGAGAAATTGGCAGGCTTTCGCAGTACTGTTTTTTCATCGGGGCATAGTCTGAATTACATAAGTTGTAATTTTGTTCACACAACTGAATCAATAACTTGTTCATCGAGCGCACACAGTTACAATGGCGATCCGCGATTTTATGGAACAAGTAGTATTTAATCGAAAAAGAAATGATACGATCTCTGCCCGTTTACACAATATTGACATAAAGCGTTTATAGTAAAGAAAACGCGTTAATGTTATTAAAATTAACATATTAGCCATACAGAAAAATCAAATTAATTCTTTAAATACTACTTCCACAATAAATTTAAACACGAAATACCACGTCAAATTAATATGTTGCAAACGATTTATGTCAATGTAGCAACACTATTCTGAGTTACATTGATGTAAACTTTCTGTAGCTCGTTTACAAACACTGTGACTATCAAGGTGGCAAACTGTTCTCGAGTGACGTCTCGTTACGCGAGTCATCGTTTCTTCTTATATTACAATTCGCATGAGGAAGCGTACCGAAATATGGTTTACAATAACTTGAATTCCACACATTAAGTTTTCTTTTGTTTTTGAGTCACGAACGAGTGCGTCTTTGTTCCACTCTTACGTTGTGATAATTATTAGTGGCTGCATGAATGTTTTAGTGGCGTCAGTTACACTTGTTGCATACATAACAGCGTTTTGACGGACACAATGTTATTATATCTAATTACATATATATAGAATTTAAAATTGCATTTCAACTGGTTAACCATTTAACGATGCCGCGGTTGCGCCGATGCAAAGTAATTATGAAATAACACTTGAGCCTTAGGTGTAAAGAAAGGCGATTATGCACAGAAGAGTACGGTGATTTACTTGTGATTGTGTGATTGCCAACTTTTCGTTGATAACTTCGACCTCACAATTTAGATTCACGAGGTCATTTAAATCGATTGTTTCGAGTTTCTACAAATTAGGTGGTCTTATCCGAAAACTAAAGGCTCATGTATATGCTTGTATATAAAAGTCCCCATTGTCCATCTACCGAATCATTTTTTGGGGGCAATAGGTTGAATGACACTGTAATCGGTCGCAATCAAATTGCAACAAGTTGTTGCAGTTCTGGATCTGATATCTTTTTTAGCACACATGACAAAAGATCAAAAACTCACTCATGCATAATTCTCCCATTGAACCAAGCCTGGGGATCCAGATATACATACTCCATGACCTGGGGGCTAGTGACTTGTTTGAATCTGGATCAATAATTGGCCAAGTAACTGGACTAAACTATACTTTGACTGTTCCTGAGGTCC
>JABFPB010007383.1:0-11065 GCA_022817645.1 Ceratoteleas bidentatus | reverse complement strand
CCCACACGTAGATGAGGTGTTCATCTTATACCCACGCGTAGTATCATTGCGAGAAAGGGATGTACGGTGGCGCCACCTGTCGGCAACGGTAATGATAGGCTACCCAGACGTCGTCCAGACACCATCCAGACTACGTCCAGATTACGACCAGATTGTATTCAGAATGCATCCAGACTCCGTTCAAACTATAACCAGACTCCCTCCATAGCTTTCCAGACTGTATCCAGATTTTCCTGGATTGTTGCCAGATTACATCCAGATCGTTCCCATGTTATTTCCAGATTGCATCCAGATTAGTTCCATACTATTGCCAAATTATATCCAGATCACTACCGTTCTAGAAAACCAGACGCTTACCATACTACATCCAGTCTAATTTTTTTCACGCAGTAATTACCCTTTCGACATAACCTTAAAGAGCGCTCCCGATGCCAACAACCTCTCCCTCTGCCTACCTGCCGGTTGCATTACAGCCCCGTGATAATCGATTTATGAAATTGCGAAATATAATTCTTTATGATATATGACGAGTGGCTCTTACAGCATATTGCCTAGAGCACTAAATAAATAATTCCAATTCTACCTGGGTAGTCCTTCAGGTGCTGCAGGTAGAGCCTCGTGTCGGGGTTGTCCCGCGGTATGTCCACCTCCATCAAATCCTTCGAGCATTTCACCTTGCTTTGCACTGCAACAAACAAACGTTCGCACTGTTTAGTTTCACGAGCCGACTGTACTTCCCCCCGCAATTGCCGCAATTTACGTTTACGGCGCAAGATCGACAACACGCTTTCGCGAATTGATTTCGCGAAAACAGGACGGTTGGTTTTACGATTACGCGATTTGCGATAATGGCGCGCGGTTTGACAGCTTCTGCTTGTCCGAGCGAAAAATGGCCGCAAATTTGTAGCGCGGCGTGTAGCCTTTTTTCGCGCCGGACGCTGATCGACGATCGCCAGGCGCTTTTCGCGTTCGATCTTCGCCGATTCAATCGTTGTTTCGCAGCCAATCTTTGCAACTTTAACCCTCTTTCGGGATGCCTCCCGAAACCGACTTGTTGTGAAAGAAGAGAAAGTTGACCAATCAGTTTGGATATCGTTAAATGTGTGTGTGAAAAGATGCGCGCGTCGCGTGGATTCGACAGTTCATTCGACGATTCGGTGTAAACATAACCTCAAATTTGAATGGCGCGAAATCCATGCGAGTAGAGGGGATAAGCGATCCCGGATAGACGGTTAAAACTAAAAATGCTTCAAAAAGCCATTGGCCCTTCTTGGGTATCTTCTTAGCTTTTGAGCTGCGGTTTTTGCGCCGCGGCGAGCAACTCGGTCAGGCGCGTCCCGTGTGCCGCAACAATCCGCGATATGGGAACGTCAAACAAAGGCAGAAGGAGGATAACAGGTTACAATTGCAGGCTGTTCGGTTGACTTGTTGAAAATTTGCTCGTCGCGCGTCGGTGTGCGTGCGAGCCGGCCGGCATTCTGCGCGGTAGCTGACAACATAATTACACTGTTTTACCGTGAATTTACACATATACATGACGTGCCCTCATACATATTGTGCGCGCCGCGGCATTAGTCACGACCTTGGGAGCCGTGCATCTCCCGTAATTAATGCCTTCGCTTTTTCCAGTGGAAGTGAATGTCAAATGCCCCGCGATGCGTTTCAATTCACTTTCAACTCTGTACACATCTTTAATTACGCTCGCGTCTCGATCCCTTTGACAATAATCCGGCTCGCCGCGGCCGGCTGATTTCGACCGACGGTCCCCGATAAGCGGCCAAAGTAATGCGCGACTTCCGCCGCGGCCCGGAAACGCGACGTCCCACGGGCTATCGCAAAATAAACGATATCGACATAATTTACGAGTCATCGTTTTTTTATCTTATCGCGCGCGGTCCGTGAATGACCAATTAATATTAATCGATCGATAGCTGCGCGCGCATTTCAATGGGTTATCTTAATTATTTTCATTAGGCTAAAGAGTGCGCGTCAAAGCGCGGATAATCGATCGCGCGATCCACTTCCTTTTGGTGTCCTCCATTTTCGCCGCTTCGTGTTTCGTTTATTTTGCGCGCTCCTTTTTTCGAGTTCGAAGTTAATAACGTGCGTGTAAGTAATTTTGTAAAACCGAATTCGATCGTGTATGCCAGCGGCTGGACCGGTCGCGCGTCCGGCGCATCTTAATCGCGCGATTTTCGTCATTTCCTTTTTCGATGCGTGTTTACGCTGACTGAACACCTACGAGATCCAAGTGACTCACGATCAGACTGGCTCGATCCTAAATATGCAATGGGAAAAAATGACTCATATGAGTAACAAAGAACAATGTTGACCAAAATATGTTGGTGGAACATAATTTCCTCTGATAGTACAGAAATTGTATATATACCTAATGTATGTATAATATACATATATTATATGTATATATCTATTTAATATATGAATGTCCGTCTAATATATGTATAATATACATCTAGTTCTTCTTTTTTGTGTAATATTTATATATTAACATTTTATTTTAATATATTTACTAAACAGTTAAAAATATTTCCTATATATTTTTGGCAAAATATATATTGTGTGTATATTTATAAAAATTTTAAATTGTGTAGAAAATATGTTCTAGCTGTTAAATATGGGACATTAAATAGCTAGAAAAATTTTACTACATATATTTTTATCATATATGTAGAAAAGATTCTGCGCTGTTAGGGCAGTTTATCATGAAACGAAGTGAACTGAACATTACACAGACTTAAATATATTCGATTATCAAGAAAAATCTGTTGATTCAGCAGATTTCAATATTGGGTTAACATGTTATTTTTCCCAGTCTAACCTCGCTTCCTTCCAAACGACGATTCGAATTCGATAGCGTCATTGAGATGTTCGTGAAATTACAATAACCGAGTGCCAATTAATTTCTCCCCCGTGAGCGTAATTTCGACGAGCCGCAAAAAACGATTCAATCTCGAGACGTCCACTTTGTTCCGCCGTTTCGCTGTGCCCCAAACATCAGGGCGTTCGTATCGAAAGTTCCCCGCAATTACGCCGATTATTACACGTATCAGTTGCACACGATAAATATCGAGGCGCTCGCATTCCTACGGATAACGCGAAATAATTGTTTCCCAATACCCGGCGACCGTCGCCGCGGCGCGCAACCGCCAATTTGCGACAGAAAACAGGTGTCCCGCAAATTGCCGCGCGAGATAAAAATCGGCCCATTTTTGCAGGCCGCGCAAAAATTCGCAGTTCGTTGCGGGAGAACGTCGCTCGTTAGTCGCGCTTCCATTAAACCGTCCCCCCAGCGCTCCGCTACGAATAAACCTGCGATTCTCGGGTTTTCGTAGCCGACCGGCTGCAATTTAAGAGCCGCTCGCTCATTGATACCGGCACTGGCCGACGAATATGCAAATGCCTTTGTCGTCTTAGATGCGCATTTAATGTATAAATTACGCGAACGTGTCGCCAGGATGCAGACAGAGATGCGAGGAGATTCTAAAAAGTTAAAGCTTGGGGTGGAATTTTCTATGCATTTTTGTAGATGCAGTTGTTTGAGTATCGCGAATTTTACTGTAAATTTGGATTTAAGTAATTATGAATTGGTTTTTACTATGTGGTTTCGTAAAAGTTGTCATTTAAATGTCGAAAGTGAGTGAAGAATATTTTTTTGAAAAATTTCAATTGGATGTTTTGAGATTTTTTCAGATGCAAGATGTGAATCTGAAATGTCGGTAGAATAAATTATGGATGCAGTATAAAAAGAAGTGTTTTGTTTTCAAACGTTTGATGTAGTCGATTTTAAAACACTTACAAGCGTTTTAAATGTTCTCATAAGAATTAACATGGGGAAATTTTAAGCACTTGAAAGTGTTTGAAAATCGACTACACCAAACGTTTGAAAATAAAACGTAGAACTCTAGTTTTTAGAGTGTGATTTCCTATGATGTGCAATTATACCTTATAAACGTAAATGGATACTTACATTTAGTAAGATGTAACATACAGTAAGATGTAAATAGTATCGACAATTTGGATATATAGTTGAAGTGATTTTCACAATCTTCTCAATATTATCTCTATTACATATTTTATCTCTATTTATTAGTATTATGTATTTGAATAAAATATATTGAAAATTGAATTTGTATTGATAAAATATATATTTTTTGTAATAAATGTATGAACCACATTTTATGATGTTCGGTTTTAATAAACATGTTTATAACTAAAAAACTGTTAGTTTCGGTAGTTTTGATAGTACCGGTATAGAAACCTGGTGTATACCGAGTTGAAAAGCTCGGTATAAACTATAAATAGTGTTTTATTGACAATTAAGCCTTTTATTAAGAATTAAGCCCGTAAGAACATTTTGTTAATTTTGGCAGCCGAAGATTCCAAATTTTAATTCAACCAATCAGTATATATACTGTAGTTTTTCTTGGTTTTGCGGTAGTTAAACATTGCACCTTTACAATTTCTTAAACAATGTGTTTAGATGTTTCCATACATTCACTAGTGATCACAAAATCTTGCTATGATGAACTTGTTATAAAATCCCTGTGAACCAGCTCCGCTATTTCTGTTAAAATTGGTTAATTATTGATCAATAATAGGCCAAATATTGATCAATAATTGGCTTGTCAACTAAAAGTTTAAGGTTATCAACCCAATTACTAACCAACGTTGGAACCAATTACTGATCAGTCATATTGGTCAAATATAGGGCTATAACGCGGACGAAAGAACACTCAACAATAATTGTTCATTTTTAACAGGAAAGGCGGATCTGGTTCACTGGGATATTGAATATTTTACGAATAATCTAATAAACATTAATTTTTGCGCAAGATAACTAGTTTAAACCTGTTCAATCCATTAGAGAAGTCCTTATCAGTGTAGACGTTTTATTAATGTTTGTATATATGAGTTCTACTTATACACTCCATGATTCACTATTCAAATTATAAACAATTTTATATTTCAGGTATATACTCGTTATGCCTGAATACATATTAAAAATCAAAATTGTTGACTTAGACATATGTGTCAAGATGGCCTGAAAGGGTTAATACTAAACTCTACAAATATATCACTCAAATCACTCATGAATTGTTAATCTATTTCTAGATCTGGACGGATACCAGTAACCGTAACAGTAACAATAAAACCGACAATAATAATAACAATAAAGCATAATCGATGCGTATCTGTGTATATAACAGTACGTAAATAACGCCGGATCCGGATTACCTCGCAAAAAGCGTGCTAATAAACTTATAACTGTAATTTGCAGCTCGTTGCGAATAATTGCGGTAACGCGAGTCGCTAACTATAACGCACGGCCCGTTTTTGCGCCCGGTTCTTGATACCGCGCGGCCGCGTGATTGATTAATTAAGGTCCGCGCGATCGGCGGAAAAACGCGACAGAGCGACGCGTTATCGTAACTGTACCGTCGAAAGTGGCCGATCGAAAAAGGCCGATCGAATCGCGACGCATTAAATAATGCATATCGGTCGGGCCGCTCGCGCTACAGTTATCGCGAGTCCCGAGGAATCAAAAGTTGGTAATCGCGGTGGGACTGGTTGCGCCACGCATACGTCGAGCATTGTGCGCGGAAAAAAGGGGGGTATCCTAACGGTCGGTTTTATTCGAACAGGCTTTGCGGTGCGCTCCGATAATTAAGAGTCTCGGGTGGCAGGACAAAAATGAATTTCTAGTTTTGTCGGACCCGTTGTAACAGTTATCAATACGCGGCGCAGATACCCGACGACCGCGTCTTGTTAAATTAATGAAGGCGCAAACGCACCAACGGGACTCATTGTATCGCCGTCGCTTGCGGCCGAACGACGATATAAATCACTTTAATGTATTGACCAAGATCCGAAGGCTGACGAAAACATTTTCATTTTCGATTTCGATAGGTGGGAAATGGTTTAGCGGATTGTAGACTTTAATGCTGAATTTTTTTCGTGGTAATTTTTTGCGGGAAGTGGGAGGAATTTGAGATTTTTGCTGTAAAAAATAGCGTCTTAATTAAGATGTTTTTGTCCCCGGTTTCAAGACGCTTTGCAGTCTTAAATTAAGGATCCATTCTCCTTTGTAGGCTTCCTTGGGAGGCTTAATTTTGTTGGGCGACAAAATTAAGAAAAAATTGAAAAATTGGAAAAGTACAAACATTTTAATTAATAAATAATGTGAAAAAAGATTTACGTTGATTGCTCTATTAGTTTCTTCAAAAAAAAAAAAAAAAAAAAAAAAGTAAAATTCACGCTTCTTTTTACCTATTCAAAGGAAAATGGATCCTTAAGACAGTATTGATGAGGTAGGGAATAAGACACGTAGGAATTAAAAGAAGACCAGAAGAACCTTTATTTAGACGTCTAACCTTGCAGTCTTTGTTGTGCTTTAATAGTAATTTGTCTTGTGGAGAACGAGATAGCTTTGGAAGAACGAAAAAAGGCAGTAAAAAACGCTAAGTCTACATGTAAGGAGACCACTTCCTTACGTTGAACAAGTATATTTTTAAATATCGTGTAAGTGTTTTGATTAAATCAAATTACATTTCGTATAGGTTAATTGATTTAATTAGTTCAGTTTCTCAGGTGAAATGACTGAAGTAGGAAGTGAAAGACCAGCACATGCAAAACGATTAAAACGAACCTTTTACTTATTTTTACTGGGACAGGAAATATAAATGTTAAAATTGTAACGGTGTAATCGTTATAGTAAAACTGTCCTAGTAAGAGTATACGTTATTTATTTTATCCCGCGAGGATAAAATAAATCTGAATCTGATCTGTCTACCTGTCTATTGTCAGATAGAGAAAAATCTGATTTAGACAAATCTACTAATATTCCCAGTAAAAAATCGGTATTGGTAAATGCAACGGTAATACGTTGTTGAATTACAACATAGCTTTATTTTCCACTAATCTTACACAACAAAAACCAGTGTCTTTTTTTAAGACGTTTGGATAAAAGACATGAAAAACGTCTCAAGCAATTTTTTTTTTTTTACGAAAAAGACACTGAAAGTGTCTAAACGTTTTTCCCCTATCCCTTTTTGATAAAACAATGCGATAATTCTTAACAAAACAATCGGTGCCGCAATTAATTAGAGCGTCAATAAATTTGCCAGCAGGTAAACTAATTTCCCCGAAGCCCGCGCGCTCTTCTCCCGGGGTATAAACCAGTCGTTTGCCTGAAAGGACGTACTCAAGGAAACAATTAAAACGCAGATCAGATAGACGCGAGTATCCTCCGGAAAATATATTCCGCGCTGCTTTTCGAATAATAAAGGCCGGCGCGCGGATAACGGAAGTAGGAATCCGGAAAGCGGCGCTCATATTTCGCGATTCGCAAAACGATCGCGCGCCTCTATAAATGTGCCCGCGCATATTTATATTCACAATTTGTAACGCGACGCTAATTGCGCGGACGCCATTATCCGCGCGCGCCTTTTTTGTTGCGCCGCATAATAACACGCGCGTGCGTAATCGGCGCCGACGTAACATTTCAATTTCGACAAATTAACGCTCGCCCGGTTTGGCCGCCGACAATGGCACTTAGCTCGCCGGCAAAAACGCCGACTGCCAAAAGTGTTTATCGCGTCGCGGGATAAACAGCTGTGATTCACGCGACGAGGCGAACCGTTCAGTCAAGTATGCGCCGTATTTGGCATTGACCATCGGCATTCGTGCGGCGAAAGAAAAGGTCGCGCGCGGCGAGATCCACGAGGAATTTCCAATGGTCACGCAACGTCAAAGAACGATTATCGAGAGGCATCCGAGAAAAAGTCATTTTTCATTATTAGCGGAGGGCTATCACTGTTATTTGAATGCTTTCGTGTACAGCGTTACTTCCGACTAACGTAAAATTGAAAATGCGTGAGCGTGCGGCGCTAAGTGGATTCATTCAAATGCTACGGTTAAAATGGTAACGGTGCAGGAGCGCGGGCAAAAATGCACATTTTAATGATAATAACAGTGCGAACTGAAGTCCACGACGAAAGGAACGGAGCTTCCTGGTTACTTTCGAGGAACACCTCGGAAAGGGGCCATCCCGCCACATTGTCCCGAACGAGGTTTCGTATGCGCCTGAAAAACGCGACTCGATTTAGGTTGGGCGGGATTTAACGGTGGTCCCGGAGTGGAGATGCTGTATGTTGCTGGGCGGGAGGCTTTTTTGACGACCCCGTCGAGCGACATGTTTACGACAGGCTCTGTTTAATGGGTTTTGAATGGAACTTTGCCTTGGTGGGCTGTAGAAATAAAATTTGTTGAAGGAATTGAGGAGAGAGGTTTTTTATAGAAATTTGCAACTGTCTGAGTTTTTCATTTAGCATGTGCTTTTTTAGGTGGCGTTTCGATGATTGCAGACATTATTAGATAAGTGAATCATTGACAAATTGAACTATATTTTCAGTTGCAAATCTGGGATTTTCTAGTAATAATTACGTGGTACAGTTATATACTTTCACTGATTACCATATAAGTTTCATATATTTATATATAGTTTTGTTACCATATATGACAATTGTTTGGAAATGCAGATATTTCTACATATGGAAACACTGAAACTCTGTATGACATTAAACATATATGGACATAAGTGAAAGTATATGACCATCTGTGTTTCAGTGTTATTAGGGTTATATAATATGGGAAAAATAAAATATGATAGAATTAATAACATGTTCTTCACTTTTTGTAGCATAATGACAATCATATTACATTTTTATTTGTTTTTTGCAAGCCAAGAAGATTCTCTTTAAATACCGCATTATGTAATAATGTCTATTATGTCATAGGGAAAAATATGTCATAGTCTCAGCACTTCAGTAAAAAAACGGATAGCTTATTGCAATGTCTAAAGGACTTCCTTTAAAAAACTATCGTAAACATATCTAAATGACTAAAACGTTCTTTCTACGCAGATTTTGATCAAAACTTGATCATAAAAGATCTCATGCAAATGGTTTTTTACTCGGATTATAGCAATTTTAAAAATCATAATTATGATTCCTGCCGATACGGTCAGTGTTACTATAATTGTAGTATTTCAATAAAACATTTTTTGCGTGCGAAAGGTGTTAAAGTTTGAATAAATTTCATCAGCAGCAAAGCAAACAGCGTGGAAAAGAGTGTGAGATTAATTCGACTACGATCTGGAAAACAATGAGGCTAATGTGTAGGCAAAGTAAGATCAGGTTAAGGCAACGGCATTAATGAGGCGTATAATACCAGGCCGGTAGCCATCTCTCCCACAGGTCTGAAAAAGGGCCGCGAACTCGGCCGTAACTCGATTTGATCTTTATAAATTGCGCAAAAAATGTCGTGTTTTTATCGCTACTGAGAACTGCCAAAAAGTTCAACTCGCCGGCGTCTCATTAAAGGCTACTATGTAACGGCCCGATTTTTGCTGTTTTTATTTATAACCGCAATTTATCCGCCGTATTTCCCAAGAAAAATTCAACTGATTTCCAGGTTACTCGGTGCTTCCTGCACGTTTTTGCTGTGCACTCTGTTTTTCTCGATAACGGATTTCAGGAAATCGACGAAATAGACTTGAAACACGCCGTTGCGTCACTCCGCGAAATTTGCACTTTGAGACGCCAGGTATGGATATTCTTGTAATGGCATGCAATTTGTTCGCGCTGATGTATTTTTAAACGATGGAATCATACGCGCCCGGAAAAAATCGCGAGACGAACGGTTGTTAAAGATGATCGGAGGAAAAGTGCCACGCGTTTCCCGTTTTTTGAACGGTGCGAAACAGCCGATGATATCATGCGTCAGTGAAAAACAGTCTAATTAATAATTTGCGAGGGCAACTTTTATCCCTCGGGGAAAATAAAAGGAAAATCGATGAAGTACTATAATTAGTGTTTATTATCTTTTCAATATCAAGTGATATTGAAAAGTGTATGATCTTACGGCTGTAGCTTGAAAGTGTCCAGTCTTTGATTAGAGGAACTTTATCAGAAGGAAAGATCTGTACAAATAAAGATGTAATAGATTTAGTCGAAGACCTACAAATATAGTGATTCAAAAAGTGCACAATTTCTTTTGATACTTTTTGAAATGAACAATGTATTACTTCCATACATTGCATATGTCGATCACAAACCATATGCAAATATGCATTACCATATTTGCATATGGTTTGTTATCGACAGAATTTTCATCTAATAATTAACACTTCTTCAAGAGCTGTTAATTATTTATAAAAAAATGTAATGTAAAAATCCTATTAAATTCACATTTAATAGGATTTTTACATTACTTACATGTTGAGGCTAATATAAAATACAAACACTATTAAAAAATTCTAGAAATATGAAATGCATATGAGAGAACGCACACTGAGAAAACGATTTTCGTAATCAAAGTAAATTTTATTCCTCGCAACTTGACTATTTATTAGAATTGAACCAGTGAAAGTTAGTTCACGTTATTAAATAATAAGTTAAGTAACAAAAATATATCGTCTTAAGAGGAAGTCGAACGTAGAGTGAAAGTCATTAGTTTTTCCGAATTAAAAAATAATAAAAATAGAAGTAATCAAATAATCAAATGAGGACTTTTCACTTATTTTTAATTTTTTTAAATAGATAGACATAATTAAAGTTGCAGTAACGGAGCAGCAAAACTTTTTGCAAAATCGTTTTATAGAATTACAACTTGTTCAGTTCAGTTATCCCAAAACTAAACATTCGAACTCTTCTTATATTAAATTCGTTCATTTTGGTCATACTTACAAACTGAAAAGGCACTAACTCCGTGACTTTAGACATTTGACATTTTCTTATTTATACCAGAACAACTTAACTTTTCCAATTTTACTAAAAATCAAAATACAACATGAATCACAAATTCACCATACCTCCTCCAATAAAATCTTATTTCTAAAATCCATGACCCTTAAGGTGGGACTATCGTGACACTCATGTTCAAAACATAAATTATTTCTTGCGTTTTCCAATGATAGTGAAAATATAGATAGCTATACAGTATTCGGTGAATAATAATTAAAATAACTTATAATTGTCGATATCAA
>JABFPB010007382.1:0-11069 GCA_022817645.1 Ceratoteleas bidentatus | reverse complement strand
ACCGTCACAGCGGCGGTTGTCTGTATTTAGAGGCCCGCCGAGCGCAAATCCTGTTATTGCCCGTGGCCCTTCAATTTCAAACTAGTCAAATTGGAATATGAGTTCCAATTATCGTATCTTCGTTCAAAATATTTATTTGTTGATTATACTTCAGTAATATTTTTTATTATATTAATTTGTATTTACGCCTATCTGATCACCTTTCCAAAAAAAACTACCTGCTCATTTCTTGGAATAAACTTATAGTTCAAATAAAATGTCGGTTGCATTGCAAGTATTAATATTATACTTTTATTAATATTATATTTTCTCAATTATATTTAGAAAATTTAATATTAATACTTATAATACAACAAAAATTATATTCAATTATGTATACTCTTCATTGCACGAAACATCAGATTTACTTTATTGCGTTAGGTCTGTCTTTCTAAAATAATACACAAGATAACGCCAACACATTTTGTTTCTTCTGTTTGTTTATATTCTTTACTTTATTTCAAACCTAAAAAAAATCTTATTTCATTTTATAAACTGAAATATAATTAATTAAACATGATAATGTCTCCGGTTACCTAAAAAGAACAAATTGCAAGCGCAGTTGCTCCACCTAATGACTTTTGAAAAACTTTGCTTCCAACTTTGATCACATTGGGTTCAGGGGAATACTTTGTCTACAAGAAAACATATACGTGACGAAAGGATAAAAACGTAAGACCGTTCAATTTAAAATGTATCTTTGCAAAACTGTTACGGATTTTTCTTGAGCTTAATTCAGAACAATGCAATTTTACCGGTAATTCATTAAAGCAATGTGCCGTAGTGGTAACATCATTTTCTGTTTGTCGGTGCCAATCTTGGTTGACTTATTTCCGGTAACAAGATTGTAACATTATACTTTGTCCTCCAGTGTACTATACAGTGATACCGATACCTATTAAGTGTTTTTACTTATAGAAATTGATTCCGTGCGATGTAATCTGACAGATCTGTTTTAATTCGACGACTATAAAACCTAACAGTACCATGTCTAAACTTAAAATATAACCAGCGAGACGTTTCAATTAATCAATACTATCTAAGTCTTTGTCTGAAGTAGCACCTCTGTATTACACCCTTCGATTATGCAGTAACGATTTTCAGAAACTGAATAGGGTCAACACTATTGTAAGAAAAAGTGGTGTCCATTTTCCTCTTTTCTTTCTTCTATTTATTCTGACTGTAACATTTTCTATTTTATATTCTCATCACAACTCTTGAACTGCAAGAAGTTCGAATGAAAATATCAGAAAATGTCAGAAAACATCAGAACTTCCGACAAAAATATAAGAAACTATCGGGAAATCTCGGCAGTCATGAGATGTCAAAAGTGGAGGAAACGTTATTAAAAAATTACTCTTAGATTGTGCGCGATAATTTGTACTGAAGAATGACACGTATCAAGGGTCGCGGATAATATTTACACCAGGTCAGATTGCGAATAGTGATTCCACGCAAAAGTAATTTTTTTATTTAAACAAAGTACAAAATAAATATCAATTCGTCGATAAAATAATGGAACCGATAGCTAAATATGATTTTTGTGAATATATATCGAGGAAAATGAATAATACATATAAACAAGTCAGTGATTTGTTTACAACAAATTAATGTATACCCTCTGTAAAGCTGAAATGCATAAAAATTGCGGTTTCGGTTACCTAAAACCACAATAAATTAATATTACTGTAAATTATATAAAAGACCGCGCGCAGACATTTCGGTCAGTGATTAAAAGTTCATGTCGATGACGGTATGACGAAATACGTTGAAAAGACACTTCATGGATTAAAAATTAAATAGATATGTATTTTTAGAACACCGCTTGTTAAATTATGATTCTTATAATGAACGACGTACGGAATAATGTGGTATGTTTTTAATATTTTAAATGCTTATACTTTCGTTTCAATCTAATAGGCTTATTATATTCATTGATTTTTATTTATATGACGTAGTAGAAAAACACATAATCGCATTTGCAACATTTTTGGTAATTTTTAGGCAGTATGGTTAGTGAAGCATATTACTCTCTAGTTTCGAATTCTATTTTTCAAAATAAGAATAAAACAAAACAGTCGTTCAACAATTGTCTCATAAACAAATCTCTTAAATCATAGCACTATTACTTTTACTTCCAGACAATGACACTGAAAATTAAATAAGAGAAAAATAAAATTATGCTAAGTATTTATATTCTATTAAGATATTTGAATAGTAAAATCATTTTGTTTAATTGATTTCTATCACAGACGTTTAATATCTCAAAAGCGAGATATTAAACACCAAAATATGAATTCTTAACGTAACAAATAGAAGCTAACCATAAACGAACGAGAGATTTTCGTTCATTTCGGTGAACAAACATTTTTCCAGCGTTCAAGAAACTAGTATATGATTCTTCAGCTCATCACTACAAAAACAAGTCTCATTTTGAAACACTTTGGCATAATAGACACGAAAAGTGTCTCAAAACGAAACGTTTTTACCTAGAAGAAACACCAAAGATGTTTCAATGTCTCAAAACGAAACACCAATGAGACATCTTTTTTTCTAGCGTTAGTCTAAAATATCATCTTCTAATGTTAACTTTAACATATAGTCATTTTTTCACCGGAGTCTCCCCTTAAAGGAGACGAATCTAACAATTTATGTCTGCTGAAAAACTATCTGGGATAACATATGGAACACCTCAAGGATTTTTAGTTCTCCATAAAGGAGAATGGCACACACTGTAAAAACACACTTGTTTTTACAGTGTGTGCCATGATCGAATATGAAGTTTGTTATTATGTGGTATTTCCATCACTTTCGAGTGTCACTTCAAATTTTCTTAGCGCAGCTCTAACCTCTTTAAACTTTGATTCAAAATCATGAGCAACTTAATGCAAATATTCTTGACATTTGTTGAACTCAACGGATGTAATAAAATGTTTTTCAGGCAAAATGAATGCAGCCTTGACTAAAGCTGTTTATTTCAAAGAATGTATGCTAAATGCAAGATTAAAAATCAGTTCGTCTCGCACTGCGAGCATAATATGGCGCCCGAAAATTAGTGACGCTCCGCGCGATGAAGGGCTAATGGCTTCATTTGAAGTATGACTTTATAATAACTTACACTGAACGGTAACGATGATGCGTTTACTAATAGCTGGGGGAATTCCGTTGCTAGCTATGCATAAGTAAGGACCCATTTCGTGCCTGGAAATATCTATCAGCCGTAACTCCTCGCCTTTATATTCCGTGACTTGCGATTCTGTAAATTAACGCGCGAAACAAAGACGGAATAAGAAAGGACTATTTGACGTGGAACACTTGTCAACGAATTCCATTGGCAATTTTGTTCAATTATTTGCACAACAAATGTACCGCGCGCTAGTCGATTCGTAAAAGGCGTTTGACGACGACGCGACGGTACGCTCGACGTGAGCGCCACGCCACTTTTTCGCTATTTGAACATATTTTTTCTTAAGCTCGTTTCCGTCGCGCGGAAACGCGCAAGAGTGCGCCCGAATGTTTCACTTTGGACTTTGTTGGGTGCGTTCGAGCATTGCGATTCTCAAGGGGAGCTGCGCGAGATTTTAATTCTTATTTCATTAAGTACTGAGTCGGGACACAAAAGTTGGGGGGAACAGTAAAACTTTTAGCAGAACATATTCTGTTTTTAAAAGTGAAACGATCAGAAATTCAAAAATGTTTTATGGAAGGGTGGTGTCTACGATTTGACAAAAAATATAAGTTTGCTTTTCAGAGGCGTTTAAAAGATATCCGGGGATATAGTAAAAATTGCCGATGAATATATGATAGCATGCAAGATTCTAATCAGTTTTGATTAGATGTGAACAACTGAATACAAAAATAGAAATATATGGGCTTTCGTTACAACGCCACCTTGATCAGTTTCATGCAATAGATTGTTTGTCAGGCAATTTTCTTGATATTTGAAATACACCTTTGAAAAGATACTTTTTCAAAGGTGTATCAAAGTTAGTTCTAGCGTGAACATAGACAAATTATAACTATTATCCCAAATATTTGTCGTGAAAAATTTTTTTCTAAACAGACGTCTGACTTTAAAATGTGCATTTTATTGTAGACAGAAAATCGTTTTAAAATCAGAATAATGATTCCAAATATGTTTTCAAGTTTTATGAATAAATGTTCTTCTTTCATTTTGACCCTGAATTTCGCAAAGGATACATCTCTAAAATTCACAAAATGCAAACCAAAAAAGCAAATCAGTAACGTATCTTGAATTTAAATTTAAGGATTATTGACAAAATATAAAAATGAAAAGAAATGGTTTCAATTTCTAATGTCTCAAAATCATTGTAACGTTATGAATACAAAAGTTAATCTTTAATTACGCAAACACTTTTTATATCAGTACACTGAAAAAAATGTTGCTGGGATAACGCCTCGAGTGTTATCCCAGGAATACAGTGGCGCTGCCCCAGCGCCTCAGTGGCGTTACGCCAATCGCCAGCGCCTTTGAGTGAACATAACCTTACATAACGTTACGTCAACGCGTTCTGAAGTTCTGTAGTAATCGCAGTTGCAGAAGAGAAATATTTTTAAAGAGAATACTGAAACATTTAGAAAATGGAAAGTGGAAAATTTCAAGTAGCAACATCGTGGCAACATCGAGTAGTAACATCGAGTAGCAACATCGAGTTTTCGAATAACGACTGTGCGCGTTAGCTTAGCGCCTCCAGGGCGTTACTGCAACACTTTTGTGTTAACGCTTTGCGAGGCGTTGGAGTAACAACATTTTTTTTTCTGTGTATCGTTAAAAAGGTTCCTTCTAAATGAAAACTTTTACACAAAAGACCGTGAATTTTCTGCGACACTTTTTCATAGTAGGTTTTTGGGGAGTCTTCTGAAATGCACGATATCGTATGTAATTTATTAAAAAGGTGATTGAACATTAGAAATATAAACTCTAAGCAAAGGTATACGAATGTCTTTTTATCGATTTAAATGCTTTTAAGATACATTGAAATTTAAGAATAAGTAATATATTGCTTTACAAATAGAACACATCACACTCTGCCATATACACGAAAACATTAATTTGTTTAATAATCAAAATAGTGGAATTAATTTTTCCATTAAGCTCAAGCCAAAAATTGTATCTGGAATGATCTCTGGAATATTATACCGTACCCATAAAAAGTTGCTAACTGAATGTTGAATAATTTTGTTTCTAATAATGAACTTTGTATAAACGCAAATTACAGCGGATGAGTTTGTGAAGAATTATTCCATCAAAAGTGTAAAATATTCAAATTGAGCATCGAAGCCAGTATTCCGTTCGATGAAACAACCACCATATAAAATATTACGATGAACAATATGATTGTTTCTACTATAAAAATATTATGATAAAAAAATATGTTTACCTTTCTGGTATTTCTGCAGAAATATCTAATTAATAATTACTCGATTTGGAAATTTTCCATTTCAGTATTTGTTTAATTTATAAGTTCATAATCCGAATTTAATTAATTAATTAATTCAATTATTTTATGCATCGAAAATTGAGACAGTGATGTGAATCATGGCTTTTCTTGATACTGAAGAAACGAGCAAAATTGTTCTATCAGTCATAGTGCACTAAGAAAAATCCGTGCAAAATCACACCGACTGTTGGTCGTAATTAGTAACCTATATTTAGTGTCGTTAAATTACACCCGTAGTGTGTCATTTTACACCAAGTTGCGTAAATTTACACACGCATATTATTGGTCCAAACTAACCATACTTTGTGAACGTCACCAATTTGTCAAATCAAGGGAAATAATTAAACTGAAACAAGATTCATTCAAATACAATTGATAAATTTGTTGAATATACAACTACATTTATACCAATTCAGCCTTACATTAATATTCAAAAAAATAATACGTACAGGCTGAACTACTTTTATGTTGCAAGATTTAAAAGTATTGCGTTTTGTGAAATTACATCGCCTTCTTGTAAAATTACACGAAGTTCGTAACAATAAACTAATTTTATTAGATATTACACCAAAAAGTGTGAAATTACACCAAACTCATCGTAAAACGATCTGTACACCTTTAGCGGTGTGATTTTACGAAATTAATGGTGTAAAAGTTGTATAATTTTACACGGATTTTTCTTAGTGTTTTTAAACAATTACTAATTAGCAAAAATTTCTTATTAAAAAGGCACTTTTCAATAAGTTCTACAAGTGAATAATTACTTAATTTATCATTGGTGTTATATCGATAAATTGTCATCATCCTACAGTAAGAATATTGCCTTCATGCCTTTTTTTAACTGAACTCGAGAAAACAGTTCATAAAACCAGCTGTCTACACTGTAATTGTGACAAATAGTCTTTAAAATGTGTTGTTTATTACGTACTTGAGATTTAGTACGAATGAGATTTTAAACTGCAGCGTTTTTTTCGCTGTAACGAATCTGAGCAGTGAATCCTTACAGTGTTAAGTGCGTAATAATTTCAAGTGCAAGAGGAAAGGAAATTACACTTTTCAAAAGTTACCGAACTCGTAAGCTCAGAAAAATCACTCGGACAAGTGTAACTATATGGATTTCGAGTAAATATCAGTGGTCCGAAAATAAACCTCCCGTTGAGATTTGTAGTGAAAAGCCACAGTATCGACTTTTGTGTATGTTTTCACTAACATAATTTTAACACTGGTCAAGTTTTTTTAATTAAGAGACTAATTTACTATTCTGTACTGAAATATAAAAAAATATAACACTAATTTAGTTTAGATGTAAATTTTATATTTTAGAATAGAATCAAACTTTTTAAAGCGAAAATTAAAATGCGAAAAGAGAGTTTTCCAAAAATATTTTGTTAAACAATATAAAATCTTTTATTGTATTAATAATAATACATTAAAAGATATAAACATCAAACGGAGGATATGGAAAAGGACGGATCAAAATATAAGAATATGTAATGGAAATATTTTTTAGTTGTTCATGACATTGCATAATTTCATCATTTTTTCGCGATCGCAAAAAAATGATAAAATTATGCAATGTTATTATTCGAATTTTGCAATAAGGTATACTACTTCTGGTTTTTTTCTATTTCGTTTCAATAAAGGATAACTTAGATTAGAAAATGTTATCCACGGAGACAGGATTTAATATAATTTCAAAAGATTTAACAAGTAGAGAAAATTGTTCAGCAGCATTCAGAATGAGGTAATTCTGTCTGATTACCGACAAAGCTATATTTCTATATTTTACAACACATTTTTATTTTTCGTTAAATTCGAAACGGTGGAAAATTCGAAATGGTCATTTCGACTTTTCATTCAACACCATTATATCTGGAATCAGAATCCCTCGAATTAAAGTAAAAACTAAGCCGTTTAGTTCAAGTTATTTCAAGTTACTCAAAAGAAAGTCGGCTTTGTCAAAACACTCGAATTACGATCTCGTTTATACTCAAGCTAAATTATTTCATTTTCCCAAAAGCTGTCATATATACAGATTTCTAAGTTTTCGCGTTTTAAAGAAAAATTTTTTGAGCTCCCATCTTATTATCGTCAAAATGTATTAAACCCAGACCAATTTTCAATTACTAAAAAATTAATGACTTCCCTCGCTAATATAATTAACTCCTAACACTACGAACTCACATTATCAACTAAAAACTTGGAATTACTCTGAAATGTTTCGATGAACGAACGCATAAAAAATAATTTGGCCAAAGAAAATGGTCATACTTACTGCGCGCTTTATGGTTAGATGCGTTCGCCGCTCCGGCTTCGCGGATCGTGATCTTCTTTTGATCTTCTCTCCGCCAACTTACGCTTGGCGTGGGCTTACCTTGCGCACGACACTTCAATTTCACCTAAGATTTTTATCCCAAGTTTAAATTGTACATCCACAGGAGAAAAGACAAAAATCTTAATTAACAATTAACATTATGAATCTCATAAACGGACTCTAATTGTGCCACCGGCGATTTTTTATTCACCCGATTACATTATTTACAGGGTCGGTTCAACGTGCGATAATTAACCGTAAGAAAAACGTGAAGGCAATCGCGAAACGCGTGAATTGTTAATGTCGATTTGAATTGTAGAGCGAGCGAGGATCTTTAAAGCAGTTATCCGTCGCTAAAATTGGATTTCCAAAAATCGTCCACACTGTAATCTCTATTTCGTTTAATTATTCTTACTTTCAGCCCTGGAAATTGTGTTTACGAGCTGAATGGCGTCGATTGGAACAAGCCATTGGTTCGATTCCCCCCACTTGGTTTGCATTAACGCTGTTCATTAATTTATGCATTTGTACGCTTGATATCAATCTAAAGAGAATGGCCAGACAAAATTAATTTAATCAAATTCATCAATTATATCTTCAAATGGCGAGATCCGTGTTCATTCGGCGTTACATCGTCGAAGTGCCGGAATAATCGGCGTGATTTTCAATTAATTGCATCGCAAAATTATGATATTCTCGGGTTATTGCGACAATTTAAAAGTCACGCGGAAGCGTTCAGCGGACGTAAATTAAAGTGCGGCCATTTTTTCAGTCACGTTCGAAAAAAGAGCCACAAGCATCGACCGGTCGCATTAAATTTCGCGGTTTGTTAAGCAAAGACGTTATTCTTCTACAGTGAAAATGTTCAGAGAAAGATGCGGCTGGAAAAAATTGGAATAAATAACGACAATAGTTTGCTTTGCATGCTGAAGCGTTCCTCAAACGATATCCGCGTCTAATAAATATCTGCGAAATAACTCGGAATGATTTTTCGAGGGCAAAGAAATTACGCTTGTTATGGACAAACAATTGCAATTATTCGTGTCGAGGCGAAACGCTTTGTCGTAATATATTTCAGTTATTTTTTCTTCCTTTGGCGTTTTGGCCTTGCCAAGTTAAGCTGCGACGGTGTTAGGGGCGGATAAATAATTTTCGTGTTACTGAAATGAGAAAAGTCAAACAAATTTTTCCTGAAGACGTACGCACTCGAGCGCTTTTATTGCAGCGCAACTCTCGGCGAACTTGTGGTAGGAAAAAATGGCAATTAATAAACTCGTTGGCTTTCATGGGAACGTCACTTTTTTTCCGCGCTTTTAATGTCGAACTCCGGGACGGAACGGACAAAACGAATACTCGACAAAAGGGATCCGTGGGGGAACCGTTGTCTGGATGGAGGATGAGGGGGAATTCTTACAGTATTCTCGAAAAATAATGCCCCACAGTACCGACAAGGGCAGCTCTGTTTTTGATGCCCGACAACAGACATTCGGGAACTTTTGCCGCATTCATGCCAGATTAAAAAAAGTGAGAGCAGAAACGCTCCCGCGAGACAAACTATTGCCAAACTTGTAGATTTTTTCACACTTTTTAAATACGGCTCGGCGATGTTACTTTCTTTTGTATTGAGATGGTTGACGTGTTTTTCCAAGGGCCATTTTCAGTTTCGTTGGTTACTTTTAAACCTTATTTGAACTGTATTGCAGAAGAAGAAGGTGAATAATGCAAGATAGAGTAAGCGTTAGTGAATTTACATTCGAAACGATGTCCAACGGATGTATTTTTGAGTAATTGTCGAGGTTAGATTTTAGAATATTTTGTTAGAAGAATATTTCATACAATCCAATTCAAAGGAATCCTTCAGAATTTGAATGAAGGTGGGAAATCCGCGGCTAGTAGTATGATCAGGACTTCAAGTTTAAAACGTAAATAAATTGTTCATCGAGTGTTGTTATACGAATTTGCTTAAAGTTTCTTAAAATAAATAGGTTTTTTATCATATAAAACTTATCGTGACATTTTATATTAATACAATATTATTGTCAATCAAGGGACAAATTTCTAACTAATTTTACTGCGTGTTCGAACTTAACAAATGTTTAGTTAACAATATAATTAGTTTCAGCTTAAGTGGTTGTCTTCCTCATTAAATTTTGAACCGATTCACCTGCTCAGATTTCAAATATGTCACTGTTTATCTATCACTGTTCATTGTTCGTTCATGTATGTTGTTATGAATAAAAAATCATTTGATGTTTTTGTATCAAAACATTAAAAAAGGTTATGAATGTTTGTAACTGCAATTGTATTTTATAAATGTCACATTACAAGTTTTAATACCAAGATTGGAAAGTGCGTTTTATAAGTACGGATCACAGTATGTACAATTTATCTTAATATAAAACTAAGCTATAATACTACTCTCTTAATTATTTGCAATGAGATAAGTGTTAGAATAAAAATCTATAGCTCCGCCGCCGTCATGCTAGGTCCATAAGTTAAACAGGTCTTTAGATGGTCAGACCGGAAGTAGAATGGGTTAACTGGAGTTGGTCAGTGTATGTTCACACCGGAAGTTGAATGGGCCAAATGGAATTGGTCAGTGTTTGGTCAGACCGGAAGTTGAATTGGCCAAGTGGAGTTGGTCAATGTATGGTCAAACTGGAAGTAGAATAGGGCCAGTAGAGTAAGACCATATATGGTCAGACCGGAAGTAGAACGGGTCGAGTAAATCAGGTCTATATATAGTCAGACCGGAAGTATAACGGGTCGAGTAAAGCAGATCTATATATAGTCAGACTGGAAGTCGATTGAGTCCAGTGGAACAGGTGTATGTATGATCAGACCGGAAGTAGAAGAGCTAGTGGAGCAGGTCTATACCGACGCCTACGTGGAAGAAGATTCCATTTTAGAAAAGGCTCGAAGGTTCCATTTCAGAAAAGTGTTATTTCAGATCATCTAAATCAATGGGCCGAAATGACACCTTTCTGAAATGGAACTTTTTTCGCGTCTTTTTTCAAATCGAATATTCTTCGAGCCTTTTCTAAAATGGTACGGTCTTCTACCCAGGTGTCGATATATGGTCAATCCGGAATAAAATTAATCAAGTAGAGGAGATCTATATATGGTCACACCGGAAGTAGAATGGGCCGAGTAAAGGAGGTCTGTATATAGTGCAATATACACTCTTAAAAATGTCCTACTATCACAACAAGAATCCTTCTGCGAGAGAAGGAAAATCAGTTCTTTCACAACAT